>PVKE010013547.1:9490-36481 GCA_004027555.1 Craseonycteris thonglongyai | reverse complement strand
TTTTGCAAACTGTGGCTATGACAGTCCTGAACAAGAAGGGTTTCCTGTTTAAGCTGCAGTAACTTTTCTGACTATGGATCATCGTTCCTCCTGTGGCAGATTTTTACAGTTCCTCTAATGCATTTGGGACGACTGTCTCAAAGTAACCTGCAGCTTTCCTGACAACTCCTCGCTCTCTCTCCTGCTAAGAACTGTAGCCCTTTTCTGCTGAGTTTTTAGAACCTTCTGCTACCATATCCACCACTTCCACCACCAGATCCATAACCACCACCATAGGGACTGCCTGAGCTTCTTCCACCAAAGCTGCCCCCCTTCATGGGTCCATAATTTGATTGTTGTTGTCCACTATAATTTCCAAAATCATTATAGTTCCCACCACCACCACCATAGTTACCACCAAAATTCCCCCCTTCATTGTAACCATCATATCCTCCACCACCGCCGCCACCATATCCACCACCTTGGTTTCCATATCCTGGTCCTCCACCACCATAGCCTCCTCTACTACTATAACCAGGACCACCTCCATAGTTGCCACCATCACCTCCAAATCCATTATATCCACCATCACCTCCTCCATAACTACCTCTGCTGCCACCTCCACCACCATAGCCTCCTCTTCCACCAAAGTTTCCACCACGGCCAAAGTTTCCCCCACCTCCAAAGTTTCCTCCACGACCCATAAAGTTGCCAGATCCTCCTCCATGACCTCTTTGTGATCCAGCAGACTGCATTTCTTGTTTAGAAAGGGCCTTTTTCACTTCACAATTATGCCCATTAATAGTGTGGTATTTCTGAACAACAATTTTATCAACTGTATCATGATCATCAAAAGTCACAAAAGCAAATCCTCTTTTTTTCCCACTCTGCCTGTCTTCCATAACTTCTATGGTTTCAATTTTGCCATACTTTTCAAAGTAGTCTCTCAAATTATATTCTTCTGTATCTTCTTCAATACCACCAACAAAAATTTTCTTCACTGTTAGATGGGCACCAGGCTTTACAGAATCCTCTCTAGAAACAGCTCTCTTTGGTTCCACTACACGCCCATCAACCTTGTGTGGTCGAGCACACATTGCTGCATCCACCTCCTCAACACAAGAGTAAGTCACAAAACCAAAGCCCCTGGAACGTTTTGTTTGGGGGTCTCTCATCACCACACAATCTGTAAGTGTGCCCCATTTCTCAAAATGTTCTCTTAAACTATCGTCTGTAGTTTCAAAGCTCAGACCACCAATAAACAGTTTCTCAACTGCTCTGGTTCCTTTGGATCATGGCCCTCCATTTTGAGACCGGACTCGCCTCTTCCAACTCGAGTTCAATATGGGACCGAGAGGAAGAGCAAAATGTGTATTCTGAACCTAACTAAGTTGATTGCCTACAAAAACAAAACATCAGCATTCTCCAGAGGATTGTAACAGAATCCAGAGTCTAGACAACATAAATTCACAACATTCAGGTTATAATTCACGATTTCTCAGCATACACAGAACCAGCAAAATGGAACCAGTTCTCAAAGGAAAGCACAGATGTCAACCCCAACATAACCAAGATATTGAAATTATCAGACAGATTTAAAAACCTGTTTTATATTAATATTCCATGTGATAAAGGAAAACACACTTGAGATTAATGGGGAGAGGGGAAAACAACTCTATCAACCCAGAGGTCTATAGCCTGCAAAAGTATATTTCAGGAATGAAAGGGAAACTAAGGCATTTTTAGGTAAAGAACACTAAGAGAATTTCTGAGAGATCTGATTTAAAGAAATAAGGAAGTTCTTCAGGTTGAAACAAGATATTACCAGAAGGGAACTAAGGTCTTCAGGAAAGAAGAGCAGCAAAAATAGTAAATATCTGCATAATTATAAAAGACAGTTTTTCCTTCCTAAGTTCTTTATAGTATGTTTGGGTGTTGAATGCAAATGTTAAATATTGCCTAGTGGAGTTTTCACCTGGTTTTTATCTCTCTTCAGCCTGAAGAAGTTTCTTTACCATTTCTTGCCATGTAAGTCCCCTCATGGCATATTTTCCCAATTTCTATTTATCTGGAAATATCTTTAATTTCATCTTCATTTTGAGAGATTTTTTGCTGGGTATAAAATTCTGGAGTGATGGTTTTATTTTCTTTTGGCATTTTTTAAAAAAGATTTATTTTATTGAGAGAAGATGAACAAGAGAGAGCATGCCCAGAGCAGTCTCCATAGTTGCACATCATTAGTTTTGACACAGTTTCATTCCACACAGGTGGATGTGGGGCCACCCAGGGTGAAACTGAACTGGGAGCCTCCTGCATGGGAGGTGAGAACCTTCACTGTCATCCTGGCAGTTGCCAGTTGCACCGCAGTTCAGCAAGTGGGTTTGCACGAGCCAGGGCCAGGATTCAATCCCCAGACCTCAGGGTTGCAAGGCAAGTACTTAACCTGTTGAACTATCCCAGCATCCCCTCTTTGGGCATTTTAAAAGGTGCCATCCTGTAGTCTTCTGCCCTTTGTTTCTGATGAGAGGTCAGCTGCTATTTTTATTCTCATGGTCCTATAAGTAATGTTTTTGACAAAGGTGCTAATAGGGAAATGAAAGTCTTTTTAACAAATGGTGTTGGAACAGCTGGATATCCAATATAAGAATTTTAAAAAGAACGCTTACTTTATAACAAACTACTCAAAAGTTAAATCAAATGTATCAGAGACCTAAATGTAAAGTCTAATACTATGAAACTTCTAGAAGAAAGCATCTCTGTGATCTTGCAGAAAGCAAAGATTTTTATATAGGCTACCAAAAACCAGGAATCATAAAAAGAAATTGATAAAGGAGTTTTTATCAAAAATTAAACTTTTGCTCTTCAAAAGAACACCATTAAAACAAAATGGCGGGGAAGCCGGGATGGCTCAGTGGGTTAAGCGCTTGCTTTGAAGCCCCGAGGACCAATGATCGAATCCCGGCCCCGGCCCGTGCGGAACCATATGCTGAACTGGGAGCTCCCCTAGTTCAGTTCTCTCTCTGTCTCTGTATTTCTCTCTCTCTCTCTCTCCCTTCTGTCAAAGTAAATAAATAAATAAAAATATATTAAAAAAACAAAACAAAATGGCAAGTTACAAAATGTGAGAAGTTACTCAAAACACGTATATGTGAGAAAGGATTTCTTTCTAGAATATATAAAAAACTATTACAACTCCAGAGCAGACAAACAACTCAATTTTTTAAATAGACAAATGGTTTGAACAGATACTTCATGAAAAAAAGATACAGGAATGGCCAATAAGTACATGAAAAGCTGAATCATCAAGGAAATGCAAATTGAAACCTTAGTGAGGTTTTGCTTCATCTGCACTGGAATGGGTAAAATAAAAAAAGACTAGCAATGCCAAGTGTTGGCAAGAATGTAAATGGGTTTTATGCCTGCACTGCTTCTGACATTCACATTACATACTAGATGTTCTAGGAGAAAAAGGAATAATGCTCTATACTTTACAAAGCACTAACATTTGTTACCTCATTTGACCTCCAAAATAATCTTTTGAGTGGTGACTTTGAAGAGAGAATCAATTCATTCATTGCTGCCTAACATAGTCATAAATATGCCTGATCAGACTTCTATAAATGAATTTGTATTTACTGAGGCTAACAATACTGCCCTTCTATCTGTTACTTTTTTCTTTTTATTAATGAGCTGTTTTACTTCATTTTTAATGCTGTCTTCAAAATCTGATATGTATTTTGTACAACACTGAGCACAGCTCAGTTTGGACAAGTCATTTTCAAATACTCAATAATCACATAGGGCTGAGGAGTATGATATGGGACCGCCCAAGTGTAGAGGAAGGTCCAGGGCTGATACAATACTTCACAGTATCAGAGACACAGGCTTCTTCTAGACGACCTCCATTTACAAGGTCACTTCTTAGTCTTGAACAGCTGATGCGGCCCCATTCATGGAGTTTGTATCCACGTAACATGGAGGAAGACTAGGAGAGAAAAAGGTGTTTTTTTCCCCTTTAAGGCTACTTCCTGGGAGCGCATGTATATATCACTTTGACCTACATCCTCTTGGTCAGAAGTTAGTCATATAACTTGAAAACTATGTACTTAACTGTAGGAAGGCAGGCGGAAAATGTAGTTTTTAGTTCAGGTGGCCATGTGATTAGGTAAGAGTTCTTTTGTTATAGAAGCTACACTGGGTGCCAACCATTAGCCTTTGCTACTGTCTGCTCTTTAGACCACCTGATATCTCTGTACACCTTTCTTCGTACACAAATAGATAATACATTTGCTGCTGTCTTTCTAAGAAAGTCTCAGTCATATTAAAGTCTCAAAGTCCAGGATCTGAATGATGTACAGTTTTTTCTGTCAGGTCCAAATTTTGTCCCATTGACCCATAAACGAAAGGATAAGCTTTTGCTTTTCCTTTCCTGTTATCTATTACTTTTTACATTTATGGGGGAACCTTATATACAGTTGTAGTAAATTGACCACCTTTAGAGATAAAATCATAAATTATTCATCATTACTTTTACTACAGCAATAGGCACTATTCTTCCTTCAAGTACTAAGTAATGCTGGTATGTATTCTGATTAAAATTACTTCAGTTCTCAAAATCCAGCTCTTCCACTACGCTAAAATAAGTAACTATTCAGAATAGCAATGATTGCGAGTGGAAGGCGTTTTGAACTGACACCATCAAAACAGGCAAACTCCTTCTTGTCTTCGAAGACACATTAGTTCCGTTGGATTTAGTTTTGCCCTCCCGCCTTCAGGGCCTCATTCCAGATTGGAGCCAGGCTGTCCTTCTGTCTTTTCTTTTCTTTTTTTAAGATTTATTTTATTGGTTTTTTATTGTTGTTTTTTTTACAGAGACGGAGACAGAGAGAGACAGAGAGAAGGGGGAGGACCCAGAGTAGTCTCCATAGTTGTATGGTCATCAGTTTTCAACATGGTTTTGTTCCATGCAGGTGGGCGGGGGCTGCGCAGGGTGGGAACTGGGCTGGGGGCCCACAGCATGGGAGACACGCCCCCTCAGCCAGGGGCTGAATGGGGAGGGGGGCAAGAACAGAACTGGGGGCCTCCCGCATAGAAAGCACTCCCTAGTTCAGCATATGGGTCTTCACGGGCCGGGGCCAGGATTTGATCCTCAGTCCCAGGGCTGCAAAGCGAGCACTTAACTCACTGAGCCATTGGCTTCCCTGTCCTTATTTCAAGGAAACTGTTAAACCTGTAACAGGTGACACATTGTGACGCATCACATGCCGTGGAAAGCCATAAATCTGGTGAGGGTTGGGGGAAGTGAGATTTCTCGTGATGACATGCCAGAATGAAAGCACCAGTGACCCTGCAGCAATGCCACAGAAAGACGGCGGGTAAAAAGCAAAATCAGAAATGTCAGTGGAGAACTTAACTGTGATTAATCATTTCTTTGGCTTCTTTGACTCATTCATCCAGTGGCTTTGATCAACCAAACACAGAATATACAACTTTTAGTTTCATTTAGTTTCATATATACAGCTTTGGTCTATAACCACAGAGAGAAGGCAGTCTCAAAATTGCAGCCAGAAGGGTTTGAGATGCAAAGATTGCCTCATCTCTTAGAGATTTTAAGACAAAACTTGCTAAGTTTCTTCCCTCACAGGACGGATCCATTTGAGATGGATCAGATGCAGGAGAATGGTCGAAATGACCTCTTAAGATTGCCAAGGACAGCGTCAGAACTCAAAATGGTGGTTAATTTACTTACAGACATTAATAAGGTTTTTTTAAGATGGAAACTTACCCATTCAAAATCAAACCAGGCCCTTCATTGTTGAGGTATTTGAAATCTATCTAATAGGGTGGAAGAGTGAAATCATGGTGCTGTGTGGTACATATGAATACAGTTATATGAAAATGTGCAAAAGAACAAGTGCAAAATAAAGTGGTTGGGAAAATTATTATAACAACCTGTTCCTAAAAGCAAAGTAAGAGGCTTGGGGTTGATATTAACAGCAAAGCACGTGCAAGAGGTGATGCGATAGTTCTACCCACCCACAGCCTCCGGAAACACTGGCAGCCAGGACTGCAAAGTAAAGGCACTGAGCTGCTGGCTTGAGGCACTGTTTTCTCCCAAGCTTCTCTCTGCCCCTGGGGAGCACCCCTACACACTGGCATTCAAATATCTTCCTATACCAACTCCTCCATTCACTGCTTCCTTCATCCGGCATGTGAGGGTAATACCTGTCTCTCAGAACTGTTAAGATTGAAAGCCACATCACACGAGATGTGTCTGGCACAGTACCATGCTATTTAATGAGGCCTCTGTCAGCCCACAGCCCCGGAAGAGAAGCCTCTCTGTATTCCCTGCTTCTGCGTATCCATCCCAGGATAGCAACTCAGCACATCATGGTGACATTGGCCCCAGCAAAGGTTCATGTGAAAGTAGTAAAGGCCACTGGATTTCTCAGTACACAGAATTTTCCCCCTCTTGATTTTTGCCCAAAGGGAGCACACTGGAGCAGCATCGGCTTTGAGCAGGGTGTCCAGAGACCTGGGTGCTAGTACCTGTCCCACTACTGCCTGAGTAAGGGACTGTAGGCAAGCTTGTTTACCCTGTTCAGCACTGTCCCCATGACTGTTGAAGTAACACTGAGTCCCCCCCAACATGCATCGGCATTATCTACCACATGTCAGGCACTCCTCCAGAGCACAGGGTATGGCCCCCTGCCTTCAAAGATCTTGGGGTCTGGTAGAAGTGGAAAAAAACACCCAAACCACTTTCACACAAGGCAGAGTGAGTGTTAGGATGGAAGCACAGAGTGCTGTGGGAACAGAGAGGAAGAAGTGATTGAAGTACAGAGGAGAATTAGAGGACCTCTAACACCTTTGTGGAGCAAAGAGGCTTCTTCTGCATCATGTGTAAGTTTTGTTGCATCACGGAAGCATTCCAGAGAAAGGTGAATAATGCAAGCCCAGGGCTGGAGCTGAGATTGTGTGGGACATGTTTAGGGAAGAGTGTAGCTCTGTGAGCTGAGGGGAGTATGCCAAGCCAGTGGGCAGTGGGCAGTTGGAACATAAGTGGGTTCTGAAGAGACAGTTTGTGATTTGCTGATGCGGGGGAGGGGGGGGTGGCTAGGCTAAGCTCAGAAAAGGGGATGGCAGCACCAACACTTCTTTTTATTTATTTGCTTGTTTATACACTCATTTGTTGTTCATTTAACATTTATGAGGGCTGTCCAGAAAAATATCCAGCCATTTTTAGTATAACGAACAGTTACATGGCTGGACACTTTCTGGCCAGCCCTTATATTCATTATTTATTATGTGACAAGCACTAATGCCGGTACTGGGGGAAACAATGACTAAGACAGTTTCTTTCCTTGAGGAAATCAGTCTAGTGGAGGAGCCAAATGACAATAGTACATAATACCGATAACAGTTGCTACCTGCTTAAAGAACAGAGTTGAGCAAGTGATTGATTCTGCTTAGAGGTAGACAATGGTAAGAAACAGCTTTAAAAGAGGTAACGTTTGAGCTAAGGTTGAAGGATAACTAGGAGCAGGAGCTTGCCTGAAGTCAGAACTTTTCAGAGAGAGTAAATGACACAACAAAGCCCAGAGACTCGACTGTGGTGGGCATACTGGGAACACTGGCCTGAGTGGATCCTAGAGTGGGAAGGAGAGCTGAGCAGAAGAGATTGGAGAGGTGAGATAAATACGATTCCATCCTAAAGGCAATGAAACAGTATTGAAAATGGATAAGCTGGGAAGTTAGGAAAGTAAATGTCCGTAAGATGGATATACAGAAAAGGTCAGAAAGGTCCTGGGTGGATGGTAAGGAGACTTTTCATTAGCCCTCTTGTTATCAGAAAAATCAGGAGGACCTGAAGTGGGGTGGATTCAGTAGGACCTGTGGAGTTACTCAATGAGAAATAATGTGGGTAAATCTTCAGCTTGAATGACTGGAGCCATTATCAAGACAGGAGAGTCAGGAGGAAGATGATGAGTTCGTTATCACGCTACTACAGGATAATGCTCTCCCCACCCCAACCCACCTCCACCTTAAAATTCTTCAGAGGACCCCCATTCCCATCAGCCCTGGCCTGGCCCCTCCACCATTACCTGTCAACTCTACCTCCTGTGACACCTGTTGCAGCCTGAGCAGCTTGCAGTTCCTTGAACTTGCCAGGTTGTGTTCTACTTCTTTGTGCCGCTAGTAGAACAAACACGTTTTCCCTGCTTTTGCCTTCTGCCTGGCCAGTTGTCAGACTCACTCAAAGGGAACATCTTTCAAGAAGCATCCCTTGACTCTGTACCACCAGCCCAGGGGAGGGTTAGGATACATCTGTCAGCACTGGATGGTGATGATGTGCATGCGTGTTGTCTCCTGTGCCACTGTGCACGCCCCCGAGCAGGAGGCATCTCTGCATCCATGTGCCTGGGCTGTGTGGATAATAGGATGTCAGTAAACGTTTGTTAAATGAACAAGTCCAGAGGAATGTGTCCAACAGATAGGTGGCCATTCCAAAATACAAATGAAAAGCACCAAGGACAAATGTGACCCACATGAACACCTATGTCTGCCATTGGCTGCCTCCTCTCCGACTCCAAGCTCTCCATTTGCTAAAGGCTAGATGTTCGGTGATCCAGACCTATGGCTACTGCTTGGTTGTGTGTGTGGAATGGAATAGAAAGGGAGAAAGAACACAGGCCTAGCGAGGAGGGCTGCTGGGAACTGAAATGTATGCATGCTTACATACGAGAGAGCCTGCCCTAGGACACCTGTTTCCATTCCTCATTCTAGGCTGCTGGGCCCTATTTTCTACTGCCATCTGGTGGCCACGGCCATAATAACAAGCTCCATGTGAGCTGAAGAGCTTGTAAAAGGCAGAAGTTCCATGGCTGAGAGCAGTGGTCCCCAACCTTTTTGTCACCAGGGACCAATTTCATGGAAGACAATTTTTCCATGGACCTGAAGTAGGGGTGGGGGAGCTTGTTCTGGATGATTCAAGTGCATTACATTTTTTTGTGCACTTTATTTCTGTTATTATTACATTGTAATATGTAATGAAATAATTATACAGCCCACCATAATGCAGAATCAGTGGGAGCCCTGAGCTTGGGTTTTGATAGGAATCTGCAAGCGACTGATATATTATGGTTTCTATGCAGTCAAACCTCTTTGCTAATGTTAATGTGTATTTGTAGCTGCTCCCCTGTGCTTGTATCACCGCCTCAGCTCCATTTCAGATCACCAGGCATCAGATCAGAGGTGTCCAATCTTTTGGCTTCCCTGGGCCACATTGGAAAAAGAATTGTCTTGTGGGGCCACACATAAATACACTAACAGTAACAATAGCTGATGAGTCAAAAAAATAAAAAAAGTTGCAAGAAAATTTCATAATGTTTTAAGAATTTGTGTTGGTCCACATTCAGAGCTGTCCTGGGCTGCAGGTTAGCTATGCCTGCTTTAGCTTCTTATAAGGAGCCACAACCTAGCTCCCTCACATGCACAGTTCACGATAGGGTTCATGCTCCTATGAGAATCTAATGCCACCGCTGATCTCACAGGAGGCGGAGCTCAGGCGGTAATGCAAGCGATAGGGATCAGCTGTAAATACAGATGAAGCTTCGCTCACTTGCTTGCCTGCTTGCCGCTCACCTGTTGCTATGCAGCCCAGTTCCTAACAGGCCCCGGACCAGTATCAGTCTGTGGCCCAGGGGTTAGAGACCCCTGACCTAGGTAATTATGATACCCTTGCCGCCAGATATAGCATGCAAATTTGTGTGTAAACAAAATTTGCCTTGTGCTGGTGAGAAGTGCCAAGAGCTTTTTATTGGATTCTTAGGCGTTTATGGCCCTCAAAAAACAGAATCACTTCCATGAAGGATTGATCCAGAATAGTGATTCCTTACTGTCCCCCCCCCACTCCCCAGCCCCCCCACAAATGAAATACTATGAAGAAGAACAATGTAAGCAAGAGAAAGGCAGACCTGGATCCCTACTTGCTTAAAACCTCACCCTCCAACTTCCCAAGGCACCTACACAGAACATGGAACACAGAATCCTTATGAATCTGCAGAGCCAGGTGGGCTCTTAAGAGCCATGGAGACCCACTGGGTCACACCTTGGGGACAGGACTTGGTGAAGCTCACAGAGTATATCAGTGGCAGTACTGGAACATAATACAAATCCCTCCCCTCCCAAATCTTGAAACTGATTAGTTTTGCCTTATTTCTCAAATACCTAAATTTTTTAAAAATTAAACTTTTCCTGTCCTGAATGTAGTTCCCAAACAGGAACAACTTTTCCTATAGATATTTATACTTCTGGAATGCCTCTCAACAAACCATAATACACAGTATAAAATAAAAATGTAGTCTAACATTTGAATAGGTCTTTATAACTTAAAACATCAATATTCATTAGCTGATTTCTTTTATAGTGGGAAAACTGAGACTCAAAAAATGACTTGCTTGCCCTTTCCTGACATACACTAAAGATAGTTCTATCTACTGTCTCCCAGCCTTTGTATTCAAATGTGTATATTCTGACTTAAAGCAGTGAACCAAGTGGGCAGTATAACTGGCTTGTTGCTATCTGTTGGGAGTGTGAAGGTAAGATCAGCCCTGCTAATCACAGCCATTTGTGGGGAAGGAGAGGGACAAAGGCTAACACTGATTGAACATCTGCTCTGTACTAGATGTACTAAATATACTAGAGTCTAATTTCTGAATAACCTTCAGAGTATGTTTATTTGTTTTTGTTTTTTTTAAGATTTATTTTATTGTTTTGAGAGACAGAGAGAAGGGGTCCAGAGCATTCTCCATAGTCGCACGCCATTAGTTTTCCACATAGCTTCACTCCACAGGTGGGCATGGAGCGGGGGTGGGGGGTGGGGGTGTGCATAGGGCGGGAACTGGGTCAAGGGTCTCTCTCATGGGAGGTGCACCCCGCGCATTGGGGACCAAACTGGGGGCTTCCTACATGGGAAGCACGACCCAGTTCAGCATATGGGGCCACATAGGCTGGGGCCCGGTCCAGGACTGAGACTCGATTGTCGGATCCCAGGAGTGCTCAACCCACTGAGCCATCCTGGCATCCCCTCAAAGTACGTTTATAATTGCCATTTTTACAAATGCATAAACTGAAGCTCAGAAAAAGTTCCTTGCCCAAGGTCACATAGCTAATAAACTGAGATAAACCTCAGGCCTGCCTGCCTCCTCAGCCTGTGTTTTTGCTAAACCAGTGAGCTGCATGGGGCTTTGAACACACCAGCTAGCCTCCCTGGGTAGGCAGTCCTGGCCGCCTCAAACCCCCGTACCCCTTCCCTTTTCTCTCTCTCTCAGGAGTGCCAGCTTCTCTCAGGGCACAAGGGCCTCGTTCCTCATGAGGAGTGACACAGCTGTACAGAAACTTGCCCAGGGCAATGGACACTGTGTCAACGGGGTCAGTGGTCAAGTCCATGGCTTCTACAGCCTCCCCAAGCCAAGCCGGCATAACACAGAATTCAGAGACAGTACCTATGACCTCCCCCGGAGCCTGGCCTCCCATGGCCACACCAAAGGCAGCCTCACAGGCTCCGAGACAGATAATGAGGATGTGTATACCTTCAAGACGCCCAGCAACACTCTGTGTCGGGAGTTTGGGGACCTCCTGGTGGACAACATGGATGCTCCGGCCACCCCACTCTCTGCCTACCAGATCCCGAGGACATTCACACTGGACAAGAACCACAATGCCATGGCAGTGGCCGCTCCTGGGGACTCAGCCATAGCTCCCCCACCCCGACCCCCCAAGCCAAGCCAGGCAGAAACACCTCAGTGGGGGAGCCCTCAACAGAGACCTCCAGCCGGTGAAAACAGCAGATCAGTCCCTTCCGCTGCCACCATCCCCAGGCGCAATACCCTCCCTGCGATGGACAACAGCCGACTGCACCGAGGTCAGTAAAGAAGCTCTAGCTGAGGCCCAGGGGGAGAGGGAGGTAGCATGGGCGTTCTCAGAAGTGTGCTTGTCCTTGGTCTTCCATGCCAAGGTCACTGGATCAGTTAAGGCATTTTGTTCTCAGACCCCTTACAAGTGGAGGCTATTAGTGGACACCCACAATGGGAAGAGTATAGCAGACCCTACCTCAGAGAAGTTGATATTCTACTAAGGGAGATAGAACCTTCCTGGTTAACAACAGTACAACATACTATGGGCTTAGAAGTACAAACCATAGTATTTTATTCAGTTCCAGATCAAACCAAAGATGACAAAAATAGATTTAGAGGACCACTCCAAACTGCAGCCAAACAAACCTATGGGGACTAGCAGACTATTAAAACAAAATTAGATGTTCAAAGTATTTTCTGAGCCACACTTGAATCTCTAATATCTGAATTTCTATTTGAAGTGTGTAAATTCTGTTGTCACTGTTTTCCACGTATGGTGTTCCAAGTCTGCATATAGTCTCCTGTTTGATTTAAAAGTATAGTAATATTAATTCCTTTCATTTTGCATTTGCGTTATAGCTTGCAAAGCCTGTTACTATATTCATCGTGTTGTTTAAGGCAGTAGTGATCCTGAGAGTTGGGGGAGCCAAAGCCTCATTGTCTTTGTTTCACCAGAAGCCATGGTAGTTAAGAGACTTACTTAGGGTTGTAAAGTCAGTCAGTGACAGAGATGGGGCTTGGACACAGGGTGCTGACTCCCAGCCCAGTACTCACTGTAGTCTTTCAGTCCATCAGCTCTGATTGATAAACTTGTGCTTTGGAACTGAGATGCATAAAACATAACCCTGCCCTTCAGAGCCCTCACATCTAATTGGGGGAGGAAGATCAACATGCATACATTAGTCAAGTATCCGCATTACTGCAGTATTTGCATGCGTGATGGCTGGGTGAGAGGGACAGGTGGTAAGTGCTATAGGCGTTGAAGCAGAGGTGCACAGATGAGGACCGAAGTGCTCAAGGAAAGACTGAGTTTTTGAACTGAGAAGTGATGTGATAGAAATAATTGGGTATTGAGAGTAGTATCTTCTGGAGTTTCAGTCAGACCCAGAACAACACTGCTGAGGGTTTGGGTGAGTGTCAGCACACAGATCAACTGTGAGTACATCTGGATATTCCTTCCTCTGCCGTAGCTTCTTCCTGTGAGTCCTATGAGTACCCGCAGCGTGGTGGAGAGAGTGCAGGCCGGTCTGCAGAGTCCATGATGGATGGAGTCAGTTCTTTCCTGGTGAGTGGAATTTAGCCAGGGGTCCTCAGGCTCAGGTGGGTTAGAGGTCATGCCCATGGAACTAAGAGCACAGCCCCAAAGGTGACAGCATCTCCCTCTTAAGGACCCTCCCAAGATTTTTGTCTCAGTTCAGAATGCTGGGTTGAGTTTTTAGAAAATAAGAAACAGGTATCCTGGTCTGAGAGAAATGTGTGTGCTTAGCTACACTAGACTACAGGGCGCACCAACCCCTTGGGTGGGTAAGCAGAAAGGGTCTAGAGTGCAGAGGAGCCAGGCTCTGCGATGGTGGATCAACATCCTCACCCACGGGTCTCACCTGGAGGAGGGGGCTGTGGTGTGAGGCTACAGGCAGGGGAGGTGCTTCGAGTCCTGCTTGGGGGCAGCACTGCGGTTTGAGCACAGGATTTCTGGCTGCCTCCTGTACGGGGCTGACCACTGTTCTGCAAGGTGTCAGGCCCCAGCTAAACAGACTAGGACTGATTTCAGGCCCACAGAAAAGGCTGAGAATTGGGGAACCAAAGCAGAAGCAGCTTAGTTGTATGTCTGGAGAGATGGGGAAGAGTTGCCGGAAGGCTGTAGCCAGGGTGGCTGCATTGTACGCCTGGCCCAGCCCTCACCTGCCAGGGCCAAGGCCTCTAATATGCCCCTTGCCCAGCACAGGGCCTAGGTGCTGGCCTCCCAGTGGTGAGTCCCGACTTGAGGTGGAAGGTGGGTCCTGAACCAAACCTGTGAAGCCCGTGGCCTGTACTACCCTCTGCCTTAGTCATCCAGAAAGCCGTGTGGGCCTGGCCACCAAGGATATTTCATACTGAAGATTTATCAGAAGTTATAAATGAGGCCCAAGGGATCATAGGTGCTAGAAGGGACCCACAGACCTCATTTCTGACTGTCTCCAACTCTGTTTTTTACTTGGTTTTCCCAGGATCTGCCTCATGGCTTCACAGTACATGACTCGCTCAGTCATGACTTTTCTTCCCTTGTATATAAATTCTCAACTCCCTCTTGTTTCTTTCACTCTCCCTCCCAGCCAGGGAAAACACTTGTAGGCCGATCGGAGAGCACCAATTCCGAAGACAACTACGTGCCCATGAATCCAGGTTCCTCCACCCTGCTCGCCATGGAGCGAGCAGGTGATAATTCCCAGAGTGTCTACATCCCCATGAGCCCGGGGCCCCATCACTTTGACCCACTTGGCTACCCTTCTCCAGCCCTCCCGATGCACCGAGGCCCCAGCCGAGTGAGTGAGATCCAGCCACCCCCTGTCAACCGCAACCTCAAACCGGACAGGAAAGGTAAGTCCACTTTTTCCCATCTCTGAGCAATGGTCAGGGACCTGATTGCATTTGTTTAACAATCAGGTAGATCTTAAACTTGACTTGCAAGGAAGTGGTAGCCACTGGGCCAAAGTCACGCTCACACATACACAAGCTCTCCCAGTTCATCTGAGTGGTCGGGCACTCTCGGGACTGGCTGCTAGAGTAGCCTGATGGCCAAAGGAGTGCTGGAGCCAGAACAGGACAGAGGCAGGTTTCAGCTCTGCCACCTGCTAACATGTGACTGTAGACAAATCATTATGTCTTGGAGCCTTGTTTTTTTCATTCGTGAAATGGGAGCTACAATCTTATATTTCCCAGAGGCACTGAGGGACATAGATAATATATCTAGAAGTGCTTCATAATGTATAAAATCTATTCAAGGGTAAAGGGTGAGTATTAGATCTGGGGCTAGGTAAAGGCAGACTGGAAATGTAGTCTAATAAAAGATACGTTCTAATATAATAGAAAGGTTTGAGCATTCAAGCCAGGTAGATGTAGGTTGGAAGCCAGGAGCAGCAGGGAGTAGTCATGGTAGCTTTCTCCAATTCAGATATCATCTCTCATTTGTGCATAGTCACAGACCTGGGAGAACAATCAGTTGTGAAACCCCGTGTCCCCATTTTGGATTCTGAAAATATGATTACTGTACATGCAATGCAAAAAATACATAATTTGGAATCTGAAGACATGACTTAAAGGCTTATCAATATGGACAAAGATTATATAACCTTACTGAGCCTCAGTTTCCTCATGTAAGACTGGGATGAGTATGAAGGCATTTATAAACACATCCGTGTGCTGTGTGTAAGCATGTATGTGTGCTGTCACTGTTATTGGCTGATTGCTCAACTTTCTGTTCCTGCTCCAGCAAAGCCAACACCACTTGACCTGAGAAACAACACCGTCATCGATGAGCTCCCCTTCAAATCACCTGTCACCAAGTCTTGGTCTAGGGCCATGTGAGTGTCTTTTTGGAAATGGGGGTTTGCAATAGGGCCCATTGGGTCGGTGAGGGGACCAGTGGCTGGGCTGGGTGTCAGGAAAACTGTATCCTGATGACAATGCTGTCGGTAGCTGAGCAGTCTGCAGATTCCTCGCGGCTTGGTCTCGTCGTCTATAAGGGGGAATATTGTTCCCACCCTGTATCAGATCTTCATCTCATATTACCGTATTTTCCGACGTATAAGACGACTAGGTGTATAAGACGACCCCCTAATTTTACAGTTAAAACATAGGTTTAGGCCTATATTCGCTGTATAAGACGACCCCCCACTTCCGAGGCTGTAGTCTTATACAGCGAATATAGGCCTAAACCTATGTTTTAACTGTAAAATTAGGGGGTCGTCTTATATGCCGGAAAATATGGTATGTGTGCAGCTCTGGGGCCTGAGGTGGAGCGTGTGAGGGCGCGAGGCCCAGTGGGAAGCTGGAAACTTAACCAGGGTTTACTCTTTGTCTTCCCCCTACAATAGCCACACCTTCAACTCCAGTTCCTCCCAGTACTGCCGCCCCATCTCCACACAGAGCATCACCAGCACGGATTCCGGAGACAGCGAAGAGAACTATGTCCCTATGGTGAGTCGCCTGGGGTCTGTAGGAATGACTCCCATCTGAGTCCCCTAGAGTCTACCTCCTCAGGTCTTTACTACCTGGCTCAGCTAACTCATCTCAGCCCTGGGGCTCCCACTTTGTGATTTCATTTGCTGCTGCAAATCTTTCTTGAGCCATATATGTGACAGGCCCTGTGGGGAAGAAAAGGCCTGCTATTGTCATGACTGTGACACACATAGTGTGGTCAGTGCCCCTGGAGAGGACACTAGCAGGACACAGGTGTGCAGGACAGGAGATGATACTCGTTCTGGCTAGGGAAGATGGTGACCATGCAGAGAGGGATATGGAAAATGACAGTCGGTAACTGACTGAAGGTGGGGTAGGCACGGGGGAGGCTGGACTGAAGCTGGGTCATGAAGGCCCTCAAATGCTGTCTTGGGAAGCCTGGATTGTTCCTGTGGGCGGGAGGGAGCCCCAGAAGAGTAAGCAGGCCAAGTAGTTAGACAGGTGTTTCAGAATGGCATTGGTGACAAGAGTACCCTTCAAAGTTAACTTCCTTCTTCTATCCTTTCGAAGTCTTTTAAAAGTAAAAGTTCTTCCCTTCATTTTCTATCCATTTTCTGCCCATGACCATGAACATGTATGTGCGTGAAAACATCTGTTGATTATCTACTGATCGTTGGGGAAACACACATGTACATGACTCACCGCGGTGAAGGCCCTAGTGGAGGTATAAACAGGCAGCGCATGGCAAGTTTCCTCCCTGAGATTCTCACTGAAAAGAGAGAGCTACCCAGCACCTGGTAGTTGCTGCATATTGAAAGAACAAGCCAACTAACCAATAAGGTAGCCAAAAAACAGACTAGGACTATCTTGCCTTTCTCATTAGAATAAGATTTCAAGACAATCCTGGACGAGTTAATCGTGGTGCCTGGATGGAAACAGGATCCGAGAGCATGGTGTTTGAAGGGCTGCTGACAGAACTGAGGCTTTGTGCAGCCTGGGGATGAGGCCACTATGCTCAGATTTGAGGGGCTGGGGCTGGAGTGGGCAAGCCGCTTCGCCGGGACTACTCCACTCTGGGCCGTGGGAAGGCGTTTCAGAGAAGGAGATTTGGCGTAACAGGACAGACAGGAAATATGCTCCCTTCTTAGGGCCCAGCAAGCAAAGGCTGGGTCTGTCAGGGGGTCTGTAGATGAGACGTGGCCTGACGCCCTGGAAGGGAGGAACACGGGACAGCAGGATCAGCACAGGTGTGGGAGTCAGAACACAGACCTGGTTCCCATCCCTGCTCACCAGCCATACAACCATTGGCAAGTCCCTTGACTTCTCTGAACCAGTGTTTTACCTTTGGTTTTAAAAATAAGAACAGTAGTAACACCTGCATCACAGGAGTGTTGTGGGGGTTTAAATGAGAAGAAATGACCTGGCACTGTACGTGAGTCAAGTCGGCGAGCTCCCAGCTCTTACTCTCAGAAGTGTTTTTCTGAGTTAGTCTGTTTCCTAAACTTTCTAACAGTTCTTCCCTCCTTGTGACAGCAAAACCCAGTGTCTGCATCTCCCATTCCGAGTGGCACCAACAGTCCAGCCCCTAAGAAGAGCACTGGCAGCGTCGATTATCTTGCCCTGGACTTCCAGCCAGGCTCCCCAAGCCCCCACCGCAAGGTACCTGGGTGGGCTGGGCTGGGGTGTCAGAGCTCTCGGCACTCGGGTGCCTTCAACCCTGAGAAGCAGCACGCAGCCTCTTACAACTCTACTGCTTTCATGTGGGCCTCATAAGGCTCACGTTCCCCCTCGGCACACAGGCACCGTGGGTTCATAGGACCTCGTCAGCCAGGCCACCCCCCTTGTACAGACGGGCAAATGAATACACACTGAGAGTCACGATCTGCTCAAGGTTACAGAGTGAATCAGGGACAGATCCAGGACTCCTGTGTCCCAAGCTCTTCTTTGAGGAGGGTCCCAGAGCCCCGCTGTTGATCCGCAGCCTTCTGAAGGGGCGCCGGAGCCTAGGGGAGCTCTCCACAGGAAGTTCGCTTCGCTGCCCTGTCCAGACGGCAGGGCGGCGCTCTCGGCCTCAGCACAGGTCCCGCGCGTGGGGTGGCCATGAGGGCTCACTTTGGATACACACAAAGCCCCATGGCTGGTGCTTTTGCTGGCACCCAGCAAATCCCTTGTCCTGGATGAGGAGCCCCAGAGAAGTGAGTAAAGGCAGAAATGTAGGCCTGGACCCATCCCCCAGGCCAGGCAGGGCCTGGGTCCTCCTAGGAGCCGGCAAGTCAGGAGGGTTGGCAGGGGCTGCTGTATTAAACAGGAAGCATGATGCAGCTCAGGCCTTCGGGAAAAGACACGCTGCTAAGGCCCAAGTGACAGGCAGAGGCCCACCTCCTCTCTTCCTGAGACAGCTCAGGAGCACCCCACCCACCTGCCCCCCACCTCATGGTCACTCACAGCACGTCTGCCTCCCCGCTCTGTCCCTCAGCCGTCCACGTCGTCTGTCACTTCTGACGAGAAGGTGGACTATGTTCAGGTGGACAAGGAGAAGACCCAGGCCCTGCAGAGCACCATGCAGGAGTGGACAGACGTGCGGCAGTCCTCCGAACCTTCCAAGGGCGCCAAGCTGTGACACGGGAGCCACTAAGCCTAAGGAGGGGCCGGGAGGCACCAAAGCCGGCTCCTCCCTGTGTCCGCTCTCCCCTCCCACCCCCTCCTCTCCACTCTGCCGCTCTGGCCTTCAAAGCACTTGACATCAGGGACCCTGACCCCTTCCCCTGGGAGGTAAGGGCCTGATCAAGGCACTTCCTCTGCCCACTTGGGCCCACCTTTGACTTTTATCAATAATGGCCATGCCTCTCCCCACCTTAGTTAGAGCTATTGCCAAAAAGCATCCTCAGCCTCTTCCTGCCCTTTAGACACGAGGATCTGCCAGGTGTGTGGAGGGCAGGGCTGGGGCTCGGAGCTGGAGTCCACACCTCACATTCCGTCTCAGCCCTTAGCCCCTGGGCTACCGCCGTCAGTTCTGGAAGAAGCCGTTTTCTCACTGACCAGGGAGTCAAAGACCAGCAGACCAAAGTGAACGTGGGCTGCAGCCCTGCCTGTCTCGGCAGAGGAGCTGCAAGGCCACCAAGATGGAAGAGTCGAGAAGGAAAGTTAGAGGTGCTCTTGAGGGACAAAGGAAGTAGGTCCCCAGATACGGAAGGGCAGGTGATACCCCCAGTGGTCCCCACCTTCAGCCAAGAGGCGGTGCAGCTGCGGCAGCGTTGGAGAGGCAGGAGGATAAGGACAAAAGAAGGGAAAACAGGATGATGGACAGCCAAGAACAAGGAACATGGCTCAGAGCCCAAGAGATGGGGAGTCAAGGACCCTGTGGGGTCAGGCCCCGGACGGTGGAGCCACAGGCCCGTTCTGCCGCTGTAGGACAGATGCCCAAGCTCCCCGAACCCCCACCACCTGAGGGCACCACACCCAACAAGGCTTGGCTGCGGGGATGCAGCATGTGGTGTGGGAGGCTGGCGGGGCTGTGGGACAGGGGTGCCCATGTGGGGCGGAGGGCACTGCGGGTGAGACCACCTTGGACAGGAATGGCAGAGCGGAGGCACAGGGCAGTGCACGGGACACCGCAGTGGGGATGGTGCAGCGGGAGAAGGCGCAGGCACTGATGGGATGAGAGGCAGGGCTGAAGCCACACAGGACAGCATAGCGACTGGGGAACACACCCGCGGGCCTGGGGGAGTGCCCAGGGCAGTCCCATGGGGAGGAATGCTGCCACGTCAGGAGAGCATGTATGTGGGGGCAGGACACAAGGGCCATTTTCAGGACGGATGGACCACAGGTAAAGCCATGTGCAGGACAGCAGGGCGTAGCAGAGCTTGCAGGACAGCACTGGGAATCACCGGCGTTGTGCGGTGTGGCGAGGGTTTGTGCCAGGTCACGTTCAGGTGTGGGCTGGTGCCAGGCTCAGCGTGTTCTCTCAGCTCAAGTCACCTCACAGCCAGGTGTCATGATGGACTCAAACCTGGCAACAGGGGCAGGAGGTAGGGCTTCTCCTCTCCTAAGCCTGGAGAGAGGGGGTCTGAATCTTTTATGTTGAGAGTTCTTGGCCTTATGTTCTAGCGTTTCAGAGGCAAGTGGGCAGACAAGCTGTTTCATGCTACCCTGGGGTGAGTAGACCTGCTTCCTCTTTAAAAAAACAGAACAAAACGTGAGTTCCCACTCTGAATGCAGGTGGCTACTCCTCACCTTTTAGTTTCTGTGTGTGCACACACCCTCATCAGCCCAGTTCCCTAAGAAGTTCCATCTGAAAGAAGTTTTCTCTCAATAGTACCCCCTTCCTCTTAGTATTAGTTCAGATCAGCTCAGCCAACATTTATTAACGGCTGTTGTGACCAGGCTCTGGGCTGGACACTGAGGACAAAGGAATTAATCAGACTTTGTCCCTGAACTTGAGATGGTCACAGCCAGTAAGAAAAAGGTCAAGGACACAAGGTATTGGAAATGGCAATGGGAAACTTAAAATCCTGATGTCCCAGTCCCAGGACAGAGCACAGCCATTTGCAATGACTGGAGTGTGGGCAGAGGAAGCGAGAGCTGCTCTGGGCAGCTGGTGGCGAGGGCAGGAGGGGAGGTGGCTTCTAAGGGGGTGCCTGCCGGCAATGGGCCTTAGAAAAGGATGGGTCAGATTTACAGAGAAAGGAGCAGCACTGGGTCCAGTGGAGGAAGGAGACTTGGAAAGCTGCGTGCTTTGGGAACAAAAGACCTTGGGGGTCTGGGTCCAAGTCGCAGTGTCCCCACTGCTGGAATGGTAACGACGGCAGTCAGGGGCCTCCATTGCGCAGGGTTTGCAGATTCACTTAGCCCTGACTGTGTCCCTTGAAGGCCCTCTACCAAGGGTCTCACATGGCAGAGTTGTTAATGGTCCCAGCCTTGTGCCCCTAGTTCCCAGCCCCCTCCCCTGGTGACCCCCAGGTGCCCTGATAGTGCAGGCATTTTCTGATTGTGCCATGAGGTGAATGAAACTGGTTGGGGCCTTCAGAGACTGAGGTGTTCAAGTCTAATCTGCAAGGAGACCTCCCTCCAGTTCTCGGTTCCTATAACTCCTGGTCTCTTAGGGTGGAAGCAGGAGCAGAGATGAAAAGTATAATAATAGTACAAGAGAACTCACAAGCCCCAAACTGCCAGCTGCTCAGTACATACCCATCAGTTCAGTTTAAAAAACTGATTATTTGGCTTATCAGTGGGTGAAAGTCCACCTCTCTCTGTGGCCCAGCAAGAATGGGGGATGCTCTCAGCCAGGGTGGCTCGCAGCACTCACCCTGCCGGGGGCTCCTGCAGAAGCAGCCCTCCTCACCCACTTCTAGCTCCATCTCTGCAGGATTAAAGTAGAGCAGGGACCATGAGAAGAGGAGGGAGTGCTACAGGAACTGTCTCTGGACCTTGGTTTGCCCATCTGTGAAATGGGTGGTTAGATTAGGTGGGTGGTCTCTGGGCCCCTGATGTGGCGGGTACGCAGCTGTTTTGCTGTGTGAAAGAACTCCCTGCTCTGTGACTTCTCTCTCAAGGGTCTGAGTCACCAGGATGGGCAGCACCCAGATCATTAGCCACTTCACCTAGTCCCCTCCCTAGATTGATTTTGGTCACTTCTACGTTGGAAACCATTCAGATATGCCCCTTCCTAGGACAGAAGCACAACCATTCTGAAGTGATAGGAGCTCAGGCTCAACTTGTCTGTGCTTTGGCCCCTTTCCCTGCACAGGGCTGAAGCCTCAGTCCCAGGCTGTGGCCGACCAACCCCCACCCCACCCCTGACACAGCCCTGGCAGGAGGGAAATGGGTGCGTCCCTCCCCGCGCTGGACCTTCATCCGGAAAACGTGGGGGACATGAGGCTGGCCACAGCTAAAGCCCCTCCCACAGAGCCATCATTCCGGGACACCCCAAGCTCTTCGGGGCTCGGTGGGCTCCCTGCTATGGGGGTCCCACTGGAAATTCAGGCTGTCACGTGGTATGTGTTCTGTGTGTTTGTTGGCCACATGTGTCTTGAAATTTAGAATCATTTCACACAGAATTGTTGATATTAGTTGGGAAGAGAAAAATGGGCTAGGAGAAGCCCAGTCTTAGATTCTTGCCCTGTTACCATTTAAAATAGACATTTAATTTTTCAAATCACTGTTGGTGCCTAATCACTTAAGTTATTAATTTATTGTTTTCTTTAAAAAAAAAAAAATGTGTAGCACGTATTTATCCTGTGAGTAGCTGTGGGGCGGGGTGGGGATGTGTCGTCCGTGCAGGTCCTGTTTTTGCTGTGGTGCCACATGGTACCGGCCTGGTGCTCGCAGGTCGCTTTTTACTGTGGTGTTGGAACAGGACAACAATAAAGTCCATTAGAAGCAACCAGAGCAGGCTGCCTTGTCTGAGGGGCCAGGGGTTGATGTCCAGCCAGGGGGCGGCCCAGGTGTTGGCCTCAACACAGTCTTGATGAGGAAATGGTTTCTCTCATGGTCTTAGGAAGGCTCTGGGGCAATCTGTTCCACTTCCCATTTTAATAGGAAATAATTCAGTAAATACTCGGGTATTTTTCTTGGCTGGGAACAAGAACGAACCTTTCTTACCTCAGAATCTGTATTCCTAGTGTATCTTCCCATTCACCCTTCCTAGAAGGCACCCTGGACTGGGACTGTGGACAAATGCTGAGTGGGACTCGGTCTCTGACAGGTTGTCGGCCCCTGACAGGTTGTCGGCCCAGTCGCTGTTCCCTCAGGTCTTCCATTTAAGGTTCTCTGACATTTGGGCCAAAATTCAACTCCACCTGCAGCACAGGCCGGTGGCCCTTGAAGCCAAGCCCGGCCACAGCACTGCCTCCATCCTGAGGCGACAGGCAGACAGGGCCCCTGCGTGCCTCTCCAGGACAGGGGCGGCACCGGGGGGCAGCCCTGCCTCCCAGCCTGTGCCCAAGTCCAGCCCAGGAGTGGCCACCCACCGGCCCTCCAGCGGCAAAGGGGACACCCTCTTGTGAGGATCGCGAGATCACCCTTCCATCTGTTTGCCGGCACCTGCCTCTGGGTCCTCCCGGGGCTCACCTTTAATTTACAGAGAACTCGCGTCAGGTGCTGTCACCTCCTATGGAGTGTTGCACGAGTCAGCGGCACAGAGGGCTGTACCCTCCTTGCTGCCTGGTCACCAAGACATCAGGGGCATGGCAGACTCCACAGCCACGTAGGTGGGAAGGCTTCCGAGAACCTGTCTTTATTCCTGTTTGAGACCCATGATAGGGGCACAGCAGTGTCAGGGCACATGAGGTCAGTGTCCAGGCCTCAGGAGACAGTCGCCCAGGTCGCCCCCACAGCCCCGGGATGCTGTTCCCACGAGGAGCTGCACAGCCAGCATCCGCCAGCCAAGGGCTTCATGAGAAACGTGAAATAAGGGTTCTCCACCTGAAACAGATGGGGGATGCACACGGTGGTGTCTCCCACTGAGGGGGCGGCTGCGTAGTGTGGGGGCAGACCATCCCTACTCCTGAGCCAGGCTGCTCCCCAACTTTACTCCTCTCCAAGAAGGTGCAAATGGCGCAGGGACCCTCTGCATTACGTCTGAAGCCTCAGAGAACCAAGGGGGTGGCTGGAGCTGAGCCGCCCTTTGTGCAAGGGCTTGGATCCTGCTCTGCTTTCTGTACTGCAGGGCAATAGGATCGTCTAAACGGAGCTGGAAGGGAAAGGCTACTTGACAGCAAAACACGAGAGCAATCAAGTGCAGCCCTGTCCGTAGTGTTGGGGGGGGGAGGTGGGGGGGGGGCAAGGCTAGAGGGCATCTACGCTGCTTCAAGTTGACAAGGACACTTGGGTGTAAAATCTTAATGGGTCTCATCCCAGTGCCAAGACCTGAGGCCCGACCTCAGGGGCTTGGGCCTCACCTCTGAGTCTGCCACCTTCGGGCTAAGGACCCGTATCCCCTGGGAAGGGCCCGCCTTCAGGACTGGAGCTGCCTCCCTCAGACCCCACCTAGCAGAGCACCTCCTCCCCCAGCTCCCAGAACAAAGCCGTCTGTGGTGCCCCCACAGGCGGAAGCAGGCCAGGAGGAGTTCACATTAGAAGACCAGTCTGGACGAGGCCACCATTGCCACCTGCAGCGTTGCAGCCCCCAGGAGAGCTTTCGTCCTCATCCTCATCCTTGTCAGCCCCTGCCCCAGTGCCGAGAGGCGGGGAGTGCAGAGATGTAGGCCGCCCTGCTCCGTGCCTCCTGCTCCTGGGAACACAGATGCAGGTGGGAAAGGAAGCTTAAAATTCAGGCTCTAAAGTGAAAACCCTGTTCAGCCCTCCCCCCATGCCATGCAGCTCAGCACTTCTGAGTGTTTCCTTGTGTCCCAGGGGTGCGTGGAGGTGGTCCAGCTCAGTGGGAGCAGCAGCGGGGTGGACCCACCATCCATCCTAATTCTAGGCTTCGAAATCATTCCCCCTCCTCCCAATAAAAAGCCATCCCTTGGAGGGAAGGGCCTCGTTCACACTGGACTGTGACGGCGATAAAGAGCCTGACGTGGCACAGGCAGCAGGAGGTCCAGGGTCTCCGAGGCTTACATCACAGCACACAGGGCCCTACACAGGTTTCCTGACGCGGCCGCCCAGCTCACCGCCTCCAGGCACAAGGAACGGATGCACCTGTGAGGACACACTTCCTGCTGAACAGAGGCAAGACTCCTGGCCCCTGCCCCTCTGCCTCTGCCTACGCTGGGCAGAGCTGTAACAGCAGGCCCGCTGCCCCCATCCTGGTGCTGCCTTCACTACATAAACACCGATTCCAGGCACTGCTGTGGTCCTCGGATGGCTCCTCCCGCTGGTCGGAGCTCTTGCCTTCCCAGTTGCTAAGTATTGTGTCAGCTTGCTTGACACTAGAGTCAAACGCAGAGTGACAGGCGGTCCACTGGGCAGGGCAGTGCCCGGAAGCCCCAGAGGCACTGTCTACCAGCTCACACATATTTACAAACCCGGGATAAATAACATAATTATTCAGTGTCTGTTCCTCTGAAGTAGGGATACACCTATCTGACCCACTAATATATCTCACCACTGATAGATGGAAGGACAAGCAACAAAGACTCAAAGAGCAGGGACTTCTCTGAGCCGGAGTGGTGCTGGGCCTTCCCAGGATCTCGGATTGCAGGGCCTGATGGGGCTGCTCACCTGCAGGTAAAGGACGTTGTCTTTGGAAATGGCTTCCATCAAGTCTTTATGGAGGGTGGGCTCTGCCCAGACTGAGTGAGCCCAGGTCAGCCTCGGGCACCTGCCCAGGCCGCTGCCTGTAGAAGAGCACATAGGCCGTGTCCTTAGGGAAGAAGGAGGTGATGTTGCTGACAGACTCGAAGGAGGAGAAGGACACCCGTGTGTCATTGAACAAGTACCACTGGTGCTGGGGCTCAGGCTTATGAGCAACCCCCGGGGCCGGGCAGGCGGCGCCCTTGCGGGCGTAGCGGTAGCAGTGACCGCTCTCGGAGGACACGCCTTAGTGCACCAGACACTGCAGAGGCCTTAGGCCTGGCCCTGGCCTCCAGCCAGCGCTCAGCCAGCAGCGGGGGTGGTGACGGCAGCCGGGGTCTTGCGCTGCTTGGTGCGCAGGTCGGAGCAGCGCAGCGGGGTCAGGATGAGGTAGCGCGCGCCCTGGCTCAGCTCCACCACCTTCTCCGCCAGCCGCAGCGAGGCGCACGGCGCGCAGCAGTGGCGGTTCTCTGCGTCAGCCGCTCAGGGAACAGGAAGTCGTTGACCAGGTCCAGGGCGGAGCGGGAGCCCTCCACACAGGGCGCTGGCCCTGTGGGTCCCCGGACCCAGGCTGGCTGTCCTTGTTCTCAGCCTCCTTCTCGGCCTTCTCCTCCTCCACCTCTTTCTTCTCTTCCTCCTCCCTGGTCCCTTCCCTCTCCTTTTGCACTTCCTCCTCCTCCTCTCTCCACCTTCTCAGGGCTGCTCTGACCCCCAGGTCCCTGAGAGCTCAGGCCTTCAATGTCCAGGACAGCTAGGGGGCGCGTCCCCTGTGATGCAGTGTTTCCTCTGCCTTGGAGGACCCACGCTGTTGGGGACATGGGCTCTGGATGGTGATGGGGGGTCAACACCCTCGGCAGGGAGCATCACTGAGCCCAGGCGTCAGTGACAGGACTCAGGTGGGGGGAAGGCAGGAGAGGTCTGTGAAGGCCTCCTCCCGGGAAGACACGTTGAGGCAGCGGAGGCAGCATATCTGAGTCAATCTTGCCTCCGAACGTCTTCTCCACAGATGTTGAACTTGGGCCAGGGGGCTCCTCAGGCGCTGACGGCGAGCTGGACCACTGGAGCTTTTGGCAGATCCTTGCCGCCGTTTTCTCCTCTTCATGCAGCCTGGGCAGGGCGTACAGGGTCTTCATACATGTACATGGACCCCCTTCCAGTGCACCTCCTGATTCATGCCGTCTTCCTCACTCAGCTGGCCACACATGCAGGAGTATGCGCAGGGAATATACATACATGTGCAAGGCGAGATCCATGCACATGCTACATAAAGGGTGTCCCAAAATTCACGCAAGAAGTAATTTTGATAGAAAACACAAGTTTATAATTAAAAATAGTAAATTTTCATTGCTCAACAATAAAAATGCATTGTTCTTTCATGTAGTGCTCCATTTTTAATCACCCTGAACTGTCAGCTGTCACGCTGTCTTTTTTTTTTCATTGGCAACACTACCGCACAAATGATGCAAAATTCAAATCTTGCATGAATTTTGGGACACCCTGTATTTTTTATTTTTATTTTTTTTTTAATTTATTGTTAAATTTGATGAGGTTACATTGGTTGGTAACAATTAGACAGTTTACAGATGTACAAGTCCACCTCACATCATTCATGCATCGTATTATGTGCCCATCACTCAGTATCAGTTCCCCTTCCATCACCTTATATCTAGTGCCCACTCCCACCTCCCCCCACAACTGTCCC
>PVKE010013546.1:0-36390 GCA_004027555.1 Craseonycteris thonglongyai | reverse complement strand
CTCAATTTTGTTGGTAAAGTACTCATTTTGCTCAGAAAATTTCTTGTTGAGGTCATTTAACTGTGTCTGGGTACTTTGCCAGCATTGAGTGAGCTCTCTGAGTGTCTTGATTAGTGCAGCCCTGAATTCTGTTTCACTTAGATTTGATTCCAAGTGTGCAAGGTCCTTTACTAAAGACTGCCCCTGATCTTCTGGAGGGTCTTTGGATTCTGAGATGTGCATTGTGTTTGATGTGGTTCTTTTTGCTTTACTCATGAGTCTGTTTTCCCTCTGGGGGTTTGCCTATCAGATGGACTTCTCTTTATTTTTTTCTTTTGGGCTCAGTTGTGGGAGAAGGAAATTTTGGGAGAGGGTTGGGGGAAGCAGACAGCTTCTGTGTCCTGGGGCACTTCAGGTTGCTGTCTTAGCTGTTAGATAGCAGAGTAGTAAAGGTGTGGCCAGGGGTGGGGGCATGTGAGTAGGAGCTAGGGTGGGCCTGAGACACAATAGCAGATTCCTCTTTTAGCAGGGGGGCTGGTGTTTCAGTGTGGGCGGGGCTCAGGAGATCTGGTCTTTCTCTCCTTAGTCTGGCTGCCCCTCCTTCAATTGTATCTATAAGCCACACCCACAGGGCAGCACTTGGATGGGCTGGGGCTTGGTAGAGGCCCCGGTTGACCACGCAGTCCCGCGCGCCGGCAATGACACCGCGGTGACCCGGTCAGCAGCCCAGTTGTGCGCGCAGGCTGCAACGCCCCAGAGGCCCGGTGGGTGGGGCGCCGAAAGCCCTGCGCACAGGCCGTAGCTCGGGCGGCAGCCGCTCTACGCTCCCGGCTCTGCTGAGACCGCCGGATTCACTCCAAGCACGTCCAATGCAGCTGTGCCCACTCAAGCCCCAGCCCTCACTCCAAGAGCCCTGTCCCCAGAAGGCGCTCCCTCACAGTCAGTCTCCTCCGTAAATCAGGGGTGCTGAGCTGTTGTGGGCTGGTGCCCTGCTCTCACCCCGCCCGCCGGGAAGTGCCGCCGCCCTGCTCCACAGTCCCTGCTCCACTTTAGGCTCTGTGATCTGATTAGGGCACTGCGTGCTGTCCCTTGAGTTTGGATGTTCAATTGTCCACAGTCTTGTGGGGCTTCCACGCTCCCTAGGTCTCGGCTTCCAGCCCGCCCTCGATCCAGCTCCACTGTGACCGTAGCCCCCCAACCCCCCTTTGTGTTTGCCAGCCCCGGGCCGCGCTCCGAGTCTCTGTCCCCGAACCGCTGCTTCCCTTTCCCTCTCCCGCTCTCCCCTTTTTTCTCTAACCTTTGTGTGTTGTTCTGCGTTGTGTGGTTCTCTCAGTTGAGGTTTCTTCTCAGGGTTTCCCCTGTGGATTCCCCTCTGTTCACAAGGCCCTTCCCAGGCAGTTATCGGCGTTCTCCTCTCATGCCGCCATCTTTTTCGTGTTCTGCCTCTTGAGATGTTCAGCCCTTTTGATGTGTATCTCATGCTGATAAGAACTCAAGCAATGAAATAAGACTGTAAAACTAAATGAAATCTAAAAAGTTTCTGTTTTCCAGACTTACTATTTTATAGGGCACAGGGTAGCAGGTATGAAAGGCAAAACAAACAAAAACAAACAAATAAACCACAATTGAATGGGGAAGGGAGAAGAGATAACTTTCATAGAATTTTCTATTCTATGGATCTGGAGAAGTAAGAGAAATCGTAACTTTTAAAAATAATCTTATTTATTTATTTATTTTTATCTTTAAAAAATTTTAACTTATATTTGTTGGTGGTTGGTTAGTAAAATTATATAGGTTTAAGTATACAATTTTGTAATACATCGTTTAGGTATTGTATTGTGCATTTATCACCCATAATCAGTTCTTTTTCCGCCATCATATATTTAACCCTTTACCCTCTTCTACCACCCCTTGTCCCCACTACCCTCTGGTAACCACTAAACGGTTGTCTGTAATTTTATTTTCTCATTCTACAAAGGAGAATGAAAACTTGCCTTTCGTCATTTACCTAAACTGCCTAGAACTCAAAATGGGTAACTAAATATGACAGAAGTTGGAGTGAGAAAAAACATAGTAACATGATAAAGTGAAAGGAAATAAAATCATAGACATTTGTCTATGAAGAGTTCATAGGATCAATGAAGTTCAGGGAAAGAGAAATCAGACAACAACATAACAAAACAGGGAGCTGTAAAATTAAAAATATTAGAACTGAAGTTCATTATTTTATTAGATAAGGTAGCTTCCATAATATAGTTGGAATAATACTTGCCTTATCCAACCACCATTTTAACGTAATCTCATTGAGGTCAAGACTGTCTCAATCACTTTTCACCGTATGATAATGAAAAATCCATGCCTTAGACAGCATATGAATTCATTAAGTTGTTAGGTACTTTCCATGGAAGGCATTACTGTTGATATCTAATGAGTAGTAGGAATTCCCTCCAGGGATCATGTGATTTCAGATAAACGCAGTGCATTTATGCTCTACCCTACCTCACCATCACTAAACACAGTTGCTCTAGAAAAATACAGTATTTTTTGAGCCACCTTTTCCTTATTCCTGTTTCCTTGGGACATCTAGTTTGCTAGGACAGAAGGGAGGACACTGGAAAGGCAGAGAATGAAAGCCTTTGAAAGATAAACACTAGTAGAAGGCTCATCAGAAGGAAGCATATGGGTGGAGCTGATTGGTACCCTGGATGCCAGCTGTTAGATCTGAGGCAGATGGGCTTTGCTGTGCCTTGTAAATGCTTGTCTGACCAGTAATCACACAGCACAACAGCCAGATTCCAGCAGTGAAAGACAGAGCCAGGAGGTTTCTTTTCTGGCATGTATTGTTCTTTGGATGCTATCTACACTGAAGATTTAGATTAAGTTAATATTGTTGGCCATATGCTCTGTATCCTGTGGTTATATAGTGTTGTCTTGGTTGCTAGCATCTTTGGATGCTGTAGTTAAGCAAATTGTTGCCTTAGCCACCAACCATAGTTTTAGTATAAGCTCTGACATAACTTCTTTCCCTTCCACTTCAGAAAATTGTGCTATGCTATGATGTGCTATGCCACTAGGCTAAATTATCTAGATGTTGTTTAGCTCATCAATCTCAAGGATCCATTTACACCTTTCTTTCCCTTATTGACTCACTCACATATGGTTATAGTCTATTCACTTATCAATTCAATGGTCTAGGACTGAAATGCTGGGTATTAAGAGTAGATTTAAGAAGACCTAGAAGGTCTTCTTCCTGCCCTTAGCTAAGGTGACCAGATTTTAACATTGGTAAAGCAGGACACCATTGACCGGGGGGGAAGGGGGTTCTTGATTAAAAATTTGGTCTATCTCCCGCCGTTCCCTAGCTTGTCGTGCATTCTTTCCAAAAATCGGGACTTTTTTAAAATGCTGCGGGATGTGGGACAAATTGTTAAAAATCGGGACTGTCCCGCCAAAAGCGGGACATCTGGTCACCTTACTAGCCTCCCCAATAGCCTTGGTTTAACAAAATCACTCTTTTATGTGCATTAAGCACTCTCTCTACATTTAAAGCAGTGAACTGTCCTGAGAAAAGCCAAATATTGTTATACATGTATTTATAAAATTATTGTTTGGGGATGCTGGGATGTCTCAGCAGGTTAAGCACTCGCCTTACAGCCCTATGGGCCAAGGATTGAATCCCAGCCCTGGCCTGTGCAGACCTATATGCTGAACTGGGATATGCCCCCAGTTTGATTCTCACCAGGGTGAGCTTCCTATGTGGGAGTCCCCTGGGCAGTTCCTGCCCTGCGCAGCCCCATGACCACCTGTGGAATGAAACTATGTAGAAAACTAATGATGTGCAACTATGGAGACTGCTCTGGACCCTCCCTCTTCTCTCTGTCTCTGTCTCTCTCCATCAAAAACAATAAAAATAAATCTTTAACATTATTGTCTGAAAGAAAAGAGAGGTGGGGCATGAAAACATTAAGCAGGCTTATGAGGGAAGTAGAAGAAGGACTAAAAAAAAAAAGAGATGAAAAGTGAATAGGAGCTATGGTCTCTGAAGTGTTGACTCAGGATTGGCCCCAGGACAGTAGCTGTCAAGCGAAAGATCTGTGAACCATCACCATCTCCCAGAGTAAGGACAATAGATGGAAGATTCCATCTAGGACTTGGTCAACTTCTTGTTCACTTTCCTGGGTATATGCTGCAAAATATTAAAAGCCTTTTCTTGATGTGTAACTAGAATAGTAATTCTTCTTCCTGCCCTTGGTCAAGAGAACCCTTTGGTAGGCAATTAGGACATCTGTGACTTTCAACTATCAGCAGAAAATTAAATCTAAGATCTGACAAATTTAAATTGACAGACTAAAAGGAAAGGTTACATTTCCATGTTAAGAGCCATTATATTTGTTTCTTTAAAGGTAAGCAAATTAAGTTTCTAAACAGGATTATGGAGTTTAAAGCAGGAGTGTCCAACCTTTTGGCTTCCCTGGGTCACATTGGAAGAAGAATTGTCTTGGGCCACAGATAAAATACACTAACACTAACATAGCTGACAAGCTAAAAAAAATTGGAAGAAAATCTTATAATGTTTTAAGAAAGTTTATGAATTTGTATTGGGCCATGTTCAAGGCCTCCTAGGCTGCATTGTGGCCTGTGGGCCACAGGTTGGACAAGCCTGGTTTAAAGTACATATGTATTGGTAATGGCATCTTTACACTTAAAGTTTATCATATGAAAACTCTTCACTTTTTGAAGCATAAAAGAGGGGCTACATTTAATGAAAGAATAGGTATAAAGTTTGCATAGCAGTAACTCTAAGTGTTTTAAGAATAAAATATAATCGGTAGAGTTTTAAATTTGAATAAATTCTGCATATCATCTCCAGGGGATATGGACACTACAGGCCGCAGATTTTGTCTTAAATTAAGCATACACTGACTGGTCATGTGGTCCTTTTATGCTTGTGGTTAAACTGTAAGTCTTCAGATTTTACAGCTTAGTGGCTTTGTGTAACTGGATGTAATTATTCATAACAGAGTTTAAATCAACTTCTTAGCAATGTGTTACAGATTATTTTAAAAGAAGCTATGTATAAGATCCTTGGTCATATAGAGGTTCTAAACTCAATCATTTCTCTTGTTGACTTTGTGAGATTATTTCCAGTTGGTCTGTCTTTCCTACTTTCTAAAGCTAAAAGCTGTGTATTTAAAAATGCATCCAGTTAGGTGCATTGGTTAGAGAGTTGTCCTGTTGCCACTGACTGAAAAGAAAAAAACAAAACAAAAACCTGTAAACCTGCCAAGTGTGGGGGGTAAAAGTTGAAAGGAGATTTGTATGCTTTTGGAGGAAGATAGTTCATTGTTGTAGGAAGATTTGGAATAGATTATTGCTATAGTCAGTTCCTGAGTGTGAAATACCACTGTCTAACATAACATTTTAGAATAAAATTAATAAAAGACAAATGTGTAGAAAAATGCAGCTTCATAAAATGTAATTTCAGCAGTTTATTCAAGGACTTTAATTTTTACTACATAAAAAATCGCGTTCTAAAGTTATAAAACTGAAATTTGTCCCTAAATACACTAATTTCTATTTTTTAAGAAGTCTGAGAGGTATGCCCAAAATTAATTCAATTTATAATTCTTAGCATTTAGCCTAGTATCTATAAGAAGCACAGTGTGTTGTATTTAGTAACTGTTCTCTGTTGAATGAATGAGTGAATGAATGAATTAATGAACTGCCAACCACATTGAATTGGCAATTTTGTTTTGTGTACTATGTAATTTTAAACTAATTATTAGATTCTACCAAAGTGTAAAATAACTTTAAAAATAAAGGTCTCAAACAAAAATATGAGATTGTGGACAGCTTTTATTTTGTTCTTTGTGGCTTTGTATATTTTTCAAAATTTAACAATGCATGTTATATAGCTAAATGTTCTAAGATACTATTTCATGGCTGGAATTTATCTTAAAATGAAGTATAAATCATTTTTATATTTCACCTCTAATAACTAATATCTCATCAGTGATAGAAATTGTAAAGGCCTTGATTTTACACTAAAGGCTGATTTTAAAAACTCATGTAATTATATAGCTCAACAACATTTCTAGGGTTAATGTAATAGAAGTAAAATTTTACCTTCACCTGTGGACACTGAATGTTTTGCCCACTGATACAAAGTAACATCAGTTCCATTCATTGTTGAACTTGTTTAACCTTTTCTGAAAGACAAGCAAGAGACTACTAAACTGTATGCCAATTTTCTTGTTGCAAGTATAATCATATTGTTCTTATTATTAAACATACTTATAAAAATTGGGTAAAGTTGTCAGTCTTTTATGTAAGTAGTTTGGTTTGAGTCTCCGCTCCAGTGACTTAAATAAAAATAGCTATGCTAACCAATAAAAACAATTCCTTGCTCTTTCTGATAGGAACAAAATATTGAATCCTGGTGGATGGATGTTCTGAGCCACTGTGGCAGTTGACAGTTGCATCCTATGACTAATGGTGGAGATTTTTCTCTAGGTAGATCACATGGACTTAGTTATCTGCCCACTGGAATGACACAATGGGGAGATATCTGATGAACATTGTGGGACATCTGTGAATGGATCACAGATACGCCTGATGTGAATCATTCTTCCCTCAAAAATCTAAAGTTTAATAGTTAAAACATTCCTAACTGTTGTCACATAAACTGAGATGTTTGGCCTATTCTAGGAGTTGGGAAGGAATGAATACAGCATACTCTTAAGACATTTTACCAGTAAGTCATTTGGCTGTGTTTTAAACCCCTAACTTCAGGAAAACCTAAACACTTGTTGAAGGTCATCAGTGAGAACCTTGGGTCAGTCACACAAGTAATAAAATATACCTTCAACTGATCTCCACCTTCATGGAGGGAGGCTATAGGACTCAATAGTTTTCCCTATCAGGGCAATAGATTTCTTATCTTTAAATTAAAGGGGTTTATTTAAAAGTGCACAAAACACAATGACTGGGGCATTCCCAACTCAGAATTTCCATGACTCTTATGGGACCTTATATGGGAAGCATTTGGTGTGCGTCTCTTTAGGTTATAGTTTCCTTTACTGAATAATCCCGTTTCACATTGATTTTCCTAATTTGAGATCAAACTCTTTTCTTTGGAGTGCTATTAAAAGCAACTGAAAAAAAATGATGGAAGGTTTGTGTGGTACTTGGTCTGTGTGGACATGTGGTTTCCTAAGTACTTTTATGGTACTTTTACAACTTTCTGGGTAATGTACCTTCCTGGTTATTGAGATAGGGTGGTGAGTGGGGGAATAACTTAGTGTGTACTTTATTCCAACACCAGGAATAACCTGCTACCTCTATATGATCTAAAATACTTAGCGTTGTTTTGTAGTTTGACTTTTTCTCTGACATCTTCATATACTTATCTTTGCCTCTTTTGATGACTTGACACTAAAGAGAGAACAAGTCTACAAATAAGAGCATTTGTGTTTGTGTTTGTGTTTGTATGTTGTGAAATGTGAGCAAGTTGTGATGGATGTCCTTGATAATAAATAATAAACATATTTAGAATTTGACAAGTTTTATAATGAGAATATTTTTAACTGTGGCAAACATTTTGAAGAATTTTTAAGAATGAAATAAGTGTTTTGTAAGTTAATATTTTATGGAATATGTATATATATCTGTTTGGCAATTGTGTAATCAACGGGGGACCAGCTGTGTTAAAGCGAATAGACTCATGGGTTGCAGACCAAATGAAGTTCACTGCAATCTTCAAATTCTAGACTTTGTGGGCTCTTAGAGAAATAACATCTATAAGTGTGAGAAAAAAAATGAAATATTTGAATATGATGTGTTCCTAACTAAGACTAAATTAATGGGATTTGTCCAACAAAGTATCAAAAAAGTAAATTTGTTTCTGTTGTTGTATTTTTAAGTTGCTATACAACCATTGTTTTGCATTGAACTGTATGTTAATATATTTTATCTGATGATATTTGGAGTAAATAAAGTTTTTTTGTTTTTTGTTTATTTTTTTTAAGGAAAGCACAAAGAAGATTATACTAATGAGAATACTAATTGTTTAAATTTACCAATAGTTTTTTTCCTGAACTTGAAAACAGTTTTTTCTAAATAGGAGAACAAGAATTTTGCCTAAATTTGCAGTATAATGACCAGGACTTCTCTCCTTTTTAGAGAAGCAGTCAAGTGTTTCTGGAACAGATAAGAGAGCAGCGATCCAGTAAGGTTGATTTCCACAGAGGAAAGCTATGCATACCTCACTTATTGGAAGGTAAACTGCTCTTCAATTAATGATGTCTTCCTTTTCTCAAGGTGTCCAAAGACAGGAGGTGGTCTGTAAAAGGTTGGATGACAACTCCATTGTCCAGAACAGTTACTGTGACCCTGACAGTAAGCCACCTGAAAATCAAAGAACCTGCAACACTGAGCCCTGCCCTCCTGAGTAAGTAAGAGAAAGAAGTGAGAGTTATTTTCTCTCACTGCAAAGACAAAAACGTTAGAAATTCATATATGGAAACTTATATTCATATGATATGAATAAATGAAAGCGAGAAAAGAGGATCATCACAGAGAGTGGAATTTTAATGTGGTTTTTTTTTTTTTTTTTAAGATTTATTTTATTGTTTTTGACAGAGACAGAGAGAGACAGAGACAGACAGAGGTGAGGGTAGGCCCAGAGCATTCTTCACAGTTACAGTACGTCATCAGTTTTCGACATGGTTTCATTCCACACAAGTGGGCAGGAGCCACGCAGGGTGGGAACTGGGCAGAGGGCCTCCCGTGTGGGAAGCACACCCCAGTTCAGCATATAGGTCCACACTGGCTGGGACTGGAATTTGATCCTCTGTCCCTGGGGCTGCAAAGCAAGCACTTAACCACTGAGCCATTCTGACTTCCCTTTGATGTCCCTTTCATTGAGCAAAGATTCCTCTTTACCTATAGGTTTTAAGTCCTTTAAAGCAGGAACTTCAGTAGGTCAATCCTGGGACAGTGCTGGCAGTCATTATATTTCACCAATTCTAAGGCACACATCTTTTCACACTTTAACATCACGGTAATTGGGATTCATCAGGCAACTGAGTGTGTCTCACCATAATAATCAGCATTATTTTGTTCTTTCTTAATGGTACACAAAGTAATGGTGTCTTAGATTTATTAAAATGCAGTAGATTGGTGTGCAGTCCTGTCTTTTCCAGATATTTATCCTAAAGGCCTAGAAGACTTTAAAAATGGGTTAGAACTATTCTGCAATAGAATATCAGTGCTTTAATTTGCAGACCCAATTTTAAGTTCTGTCCTATTAAGGCACAGACACAGATGTGTACTTCAGTCTCTTTCTTTTGATTAGGGTAGCAGTTATAGCTCACTAGAAAGGGAGGCATAAGGAGACAGCCAATTCATCATAGTTATGACTTTTAAAGTATTAAAATTAAAAAATATGGCACCTGCTATTAATGAAACAGACTTTATAATCTGTAAGGACAGAAAGGCTTCTTGATGGAGCAAAAGACAATGATTATGTGAATAAAGACAAAGATGCTGAGTTGATCATGAAAGTACTGATATGGATAAGGAATTTAGGTCCCTCACATAGTTAAAGCAAGATGCATGTCTCTATATTTGTTCCAAAACAATAATACCTTATAAACTTGTATTATCCAAACTCAATGTCTGCCTGAATATTTCAATCTCAAAGGGAAATATTCACTACTATTCTCTTGAAAAGATTTAGGGAAATACAAATAAAGAGCACAGGCATCTAGAGTGATAGAAATTTTTATCCTAAGACTTTAGAAGTTTTACATCTCCTTCTTTTTTGAAAGAAAATATCATGTAACTTATTTCTTAAAATCCAGACATGGGAAAGTACAAAAATATGACTTACATATTACAAAAACAAGATACTTTTTCCCCACTTTCTTCTTTTTTGCCAATTATTTTTATATTTTCTTAAAACTATATAAAGCAAAGTGATGCTCAAAAAACCATGGGCTAACTTTTGAAGTTTCCAATAACTTCAACATATTTTCATATAATTATGAATCTCAACCCATCAGCTTAATTCCTTGACACTCAGGATTATAAGTATTGTGCTTGGCATTTGATCAGCCAATTAAGGCATCTGAGTGGGGCTGGTCACACTTATTCTGTTTTGGACCTGGCTTTTTTATTTATTTAAGCCTAAGTTCTATTTGAATGTTTTTTGAGATTTCAATGCTTGGTCATCCCACATATAGGCCTGGGTATTACATGAGAATTTGGTGGCTACTTTTTTTTCTTTTAAACACTAAGGATAGTTGACATACTTGAATTAACATACATAATTAAACTTAGAATTCCTACCTCCCTTTGTAATTTTGAAAGTTATTTATTAACTTTTTTTTAAGTTTGGAGGTAACAGGATGGAATTTGTAAAAAGAAAGGTAGAGAGAAAAATGAGAGAAAATTTAGGTTGACAGTTTTCTTTTTTGGAAAGAGCTAAAAATATATATTTAAAATATTACTCTATTAATCCATTTTTTCTTAGTTTCTTTTAAATTTCTTCTGTATTCCTTTGAATTCAGTGTATGAAAAAAGAAATCTTAATTTTTTAGATTGGTTGTCATATATAATAAGATTCCCTTGAGACATTGATATAATAGAGATAAAAATTATAGAAAGACAATGGAATTCAGTAAGATGTTAAATCACTGTAGAAATAGGAAACTTTTTTTTCAGATGATGTACTAATTATATTTGTTTTTTGTCATACACATTAAAGTATAAAAGTTTTTACTGCAGATAAGGAAAAAAGAAGAAAAAAACACCAATATTATTTGTAACATTGTTGTTAATATTCTGATGTATATATTTCCAGTCCTTTTCTATATATATACACCATAATTATATTATACTGCTTATGATGCCTTGTAGTCAGGTCTCAACATATTTTCAATGTTAGCTATCTTCTATAGCATTTAGTAGGTATGTCATTGTTTGTGTAAACTGACTTTCCACAATTGAACAATTTGGCTATGTCTTAGCTTTTGATCTCTTACAACACCACAGCAATCACCACTTTTGCTACTAAAACTTGGCTACCTATAATTATGCCCTTATACTAAATGCATAGGAATAGAATTTCTGGTTCAAATAGAAATATATTTTAGTCTTAGAGACACATTGGTTTTCATAAAGAACATATGAATATTTACTCCCAGTAACAGTACATAAGAATGCCATTTCCAGGGAAGCTGGGATGGCTCAGTGGGTTAAGCACTTGCTTTGCATCCCCAGAGCCTGAGAATCGAATCCTGGCCCCGGCTCATGCGGACCCACATGCTGAGCTGAGGTGTGCCCCCAGTTCAGTTCTTGCTGGGGCCTATGTGGGAGGCTCCAGGCCCAATTCCTGCCCTGTGCAGCCCTGCACCGCCCACCTGGGGAGTGAAACTATATGGAAAACTAATGCTGTCATCTGTGGAGACAGCTCTGGGCACTCCCCCTTCTTCCTGTCTCTCTCTTTCTGTCTCTCTCTCTCTGTCAAGAAACAATGAAAATAAATCTTTAAAAAGAATGCCATTTCCTTGAACTGAACAACACTAGCTATTATTACTTTAAAAACAGTTTTTGACCATTTTTAAGGGGAAAAAAACCTTGGTATCTAATTATCTTTTATTTTGTATATCTTAGATTGCCACTGAGGTTGCATATTTAAAAATTATGTCCAGTGGCCATTTGTATTCGTGTTTGTTTGTTTTTTTACTTTTCCTGTTCATGGCCTAACTCATTTTTTTACTGAAATATTTATCATTCTCTTATTGATTTATATGAAGTCTTAATGTATAAGGAATATTAACTCTTTTATCTATGTTCCAAATATTTATCCTAGTTTGTCACGTTTTCCATATTATTTATGATGTTATAATCTATTTTTACTTATAAGGATCTTAAAGAACTTTGTAGAATAACTATCAAACATTTAGTTATTTCATTGGTATAATATTTAGGAAGGTCTTACCCACTCTAAGATTGTACTTTCAAAGTTTTTTGTTTATTTTAATGTAAACTGTAATTGATTTCACATATATTTGTATTTTAAGGAAAGAATCTGTATTTTCAAATATCATTATTTTTTTCATTACCACTAATTTAGAATCCTAAATGGTATTTTTTATTAGAAAGTAACTTTTCAAATAATGAGCTATTTCAAATGTCTTTAAGTCATATTGGAGAATTTATAGGTGGAATATAGAAAAATAGAAGGCTGTAAGATTTATTCTTGTGTTTTATAGAAAATGACGAAGGACTAGTAAGGATAGGCAAAAAGAGGCACTGGTAAAGAAATAATAATAATAACAACAATAATAATATCTATGTGGAAAATCTTAAAGGGCCTAAAGAAATCTTGCTGGGAAAAATTATGTACTCAGAGCAGCAACTCTTTTTATTTAAAGATTTATTTTATTGCTTGAGAGAAGTCGAGAGAAAGAGACAGAGAGGAGAGGGGAGGGCCCAGAGTAGTCTCTATATTTGTACATCACTAATTTTTGACATAGTTTTATTCCACACAGGTGGATGTGGAGCCGCACAGAGCGGAACCAAACTGGGGGCGTACCTCATGGGAGGCAAGAAACTTTGCTGCCATCCTGGCAGTTACCAGCTGCACTGTAGTTCAGCATGTGGGTTTGCAGGGGCTGGGGCTGAGATTAGATTCCCGGACCTTGTGGATGCAAGGAAAGCACTCAACCTGTTGAGCTATCCCAGCATCCCCAACTCTTTTATAAGAAAGAGTATAGTAGTTAAGATGGTGAGGTGACTGGGGACAGGAGGAAGGCAAGAATTCTAGAGACATTGAATGAAAATGATGGGATTCTTGACATAGGCTGAGATAATTGGAAAAAGAAAAGGGAGGAGTTGATATTAAAGAGCATGACTGATAGGTAGCCCTACCAAGAGAAAAGGTAGTAATGTTGAGTTGGAATGCAAAGAGAAAGGCCAAGAGTTCAGTTTAGAGCATGCTGTCTTTTAATAGCAAAAATATTTCTATATATGAGCTCATGTGAAGATTCCTTGGACAGTGAATATTATTTCTGTATGATACTATGGTTTTTAAATTTATGAAAAATCAAAAAAGGTGAAAACCACGGAGTACTGTTCTTTGTGATAATACTATGACCAAGAATTTAAAAAAAAAATTTTTTTTTAAAGTAACTGCAATGTGAAAGGGACTGTGTGTGGGAGAAATGGTTCCTTTTCCTAAGGACAATCTAATTGGGCAAATACATATAAAAATAACCATAGTGCAAGGCAAAATATGTAAGGTACAATTAGAGAGTTATAAGCAAAAGTACTAAAGGATACTGGAGAAAGATTTTTACATAGGGGCTAAGTTTTATATAATGGTATCTTTTATGTTATAATGTTTAACAGTTATTTTGAGTCATTGCACCTCATCTGTGGACTAATCTACTATTTTAAGTTTAGAAAAAGATTTAGCAAAGTCCTCTATAAACTCCCAAATTTAAGACCTGGGAAGATGAATAGGAATTATGTAAGCCAACTCCCATCATTTTATGGATGAGGATATGCTGATCTCCAGTGATGTTTTTCCCATTATACCAAACATCACTAACTTTGTAAGTTACAAACCAAATGTCTGGTGATGCTTTAATATTAATACTTCTAATTTTGTTTTATTAACACAATCTCAATTGCCACTTTCAGAGATGTTTATTATACAAGTTCTTTATATATATATATATATATATATATATATATATATATATATATATATATATTATTTATTTATTTATTTATTTTAACAGAGAGAGAGAGAGAGAGAGAGAGAGAGAGAGAGAGAAAGAGAAAGATATACAGAGACAGAGAGAGAACTGAACTGGGGGAGCTCCCAGCTCAGCACATGGTTCTGCACAGGCCGGGGCCGGGACTCGATCCCCGGTCCCCGGTGCTGCAAAGTGAGCGCTCAACCCACTGAGCCATCCTGGCTTCCCCGATGTTTATTATAATGATTGTTTTTAGTTTAGAAAATCTCAACTATAAAATATTTAGGGGATTTAACTTTCAACTTATTATTAGTTTCACTTTCCAATTAGCTGTGGAATGAGCAGATTTTTCTTTTTATTTTCATAACCAACATTTTGTGTTGAAACATTTTCTACAATCTATTTTAATACTTAGAAAAGTTTTAGTATCTTAGTAAGCAGTTAATAGGTTACATACTTGAATCTTTCTTTTAGAAAAGATATTGTCAACTTCTGAAGATTTTTTTTTTTTGCTATGGGATATTTATAAAAAAGGTTGATAATTATATCCTTGACTCTGGGACAAAGCCTGGGAAATCTCAATATCTCAGTCTCTCAATCAATATGTCTCTTCGTTTTCTCTCTCTCTCTCTCTCTCTCTCTCACACACACACACACACACACACACACACACACACACACAATCCAAATACCTAATATCAGTTTATTTTCATATGCTTTACTATTTCTCTGTAAGTTAAAAAGCAAAAATAATATTCTGGTTTTATGATGGGTTCTTCAAAAATATTCTGGTTAACCTAGTTTGAGCAAAAATTTGTTATAGTACCTCTCTTATTTGTCTTATTAATGTACAGATACTGCAGGTCAAATTACTTAGGCTGCACCAAGCTTCTTTTATTTCAGACATTCAAACATGAATCCCACTAATTGTTAGCAACTAATTGCTATGAAGCCACATATAATGAAGAAAATTTGACCACCAGGTCTTTGCTCAGAAGCAGCTCTGTTATTGTTCAGACTATAACAGTTCAACAAGTGATCTTTCCAGAGAGAATTTTTGTGATTGTATTTTTACCAATGACTCTAGAGAAGGAAAAAAATAGAGAGAATGTCATTAAAGGGTCAAATACATGGAGAATGAAGGGGAAGGGGAAGGGGAAGGAAGCAGCCTGTCTTAAACTAGACAGGGGCGTGGAGACACTGAGACAAATAGATGCAGTGGTAAAATTGCAAAACTACTTAAATAACTAGAATGTGATTCAGTCCTTTAGAGGAATATGGGAAGAGATGATTTGCTGAGCGATAAGTATGCAACAGGAACTGACTGTGAAGCCTGAAATCAGACTTACAGCCAGAAGGGAAATTGGGAGGGTGGTTAATGCTTTTACTTTCATACGTTCCAAGTTAATTGCTAGAGTGACGCATCTAGGCTAAGAGATGCTTAGCAATAAAAGAGAGGACAAAGAATAAAAACACAGAGGTGGCCCTGACCTGTGCAGCAAAGGACAGCAACACCTCCTGAATCACTGCTGTTACCCTGGGCACCTGTGTTTAATTTGAAGGCCTCCATCCCTCTTGCATTATGAGTCCTAATGAGATCATGGCTGGAGGTGGTATGACTGAACTTTTCATGGCTGAGTTATACACATTTCTGTTTTATCCCCTAATCTTGGTGATGAAATCACTGTTGCGAATTGAATCAGACTTTCACTATGGCTGGTATACAAGTTATTATTCTCAGTACACATTTTTTTCTTCACCAAAAATGGTACTAACAACTTGGGACCATATTCCTCTGTGGAAAATAAAACAGAAAAAATAGAAAAATCACTTTAAATCTCCTTTGGAAAATAACTTAGAAAAAAATGTTAATATCAGATTTTTTAAATTCAGGATTAAATTACTATTCTTTAAATAAATTTTAGGTTGAAAAAATTTAGCTTTTGACAAGATATATTTTAAGTTTCATTTCCCCCCATAAGGAAAGATAATATAAGTAATAATGAACAAAGGCCTTGTAGCTTATTTAGCTAGATGCAGGTTCAAGTTCAGTCTACTAGCACTCTGTCTTCACAAAGGTACTACCTCCCACACAACCAGCATAATGAGCTAAGCTCACAGAAATAGTGAGAAATTTGTTCTTAAGCTTTCATACTCCTCCTCTCTCTAGGTATTCTGTCACCCAAGACCATAAGCATATCCACTGAGGAGGGCTGCATGATTTATGATCATGTGTTGAAGACAGTGTCTCATGATCTCATGCATGTGACCTAGTTTCTACTATTTAACAGCATTAAAAATTAAATTCAGTGGAAATAGCAATTGGTGGGGGATCTAGTCCTAATTCCATTGTTACTCTTCATGACTGTGGAGAACCATTTTCCAAATACTGGGTTTTATGTTCTTCTGTAAAACAAAACATCATGCCTTGAACATAGTCAGCATTTAGCATGTATTTATTAAATTAAATACAATACTGTGTCAGCCAGGACTCTGGTTGAAAATAGCACAACTTCAACTGCAGTTAGCTTCTGCACATTAGAGGATGTATTGTTTGATATAACAAAGCGAACAAAACTGTGAGAGTGGACCTAGCTTAAGGAATGGCTAGAATCAAGGACTTAGACACCCTCACCACTCTCTATCTCCTATGCATGCTTTCAAATCAGCTAATTCCATTTAACAGAGGATGTGGCCACCAGCATTTATTATATCTTAATTCACTTTTGTGATCGGAAAGGAAATGCTCTAGTTGAGATATAAAATTTCTAAAGCCACATTCTTACTAGTCTGATTTAGATCATGATTCATACCCCTTAGACCAATTAATGTTCCCAAAAGAGTGATTTGTACAGAATAATTTTACACACACACACTGAGATTATATATATATGTGAAAGTTTGTTGATGACTTAAGGAAAAGGAGTGATTACCCTATAAACATGAGACATGTTCATTTTAGTTTCTTCCCATGTTAACTGTATAGAAATTGTATTTACGAGTAAGAATTTCAAAGCAAAGGATCGCCATGTTTTCACAGAATTGGCTCAGGGTTCTGCTCTTGCTGTTTTAAAATCCCCATGTCTTCAGGATAGATACTTGGGCCTTCTGTGACCCTGTAGGGATAGTAAAGGCCTTTTATCTTCTGCAGAACCTGATGTTCATTTCTGGGAATTCCTCCTCCCCCCCATTCTCTCCTCCCCCCCCCCTCAAAAAAGCCCTAGCTCCAGTAGTGTGGTTTTAACACAAAATCTTCAGTTTTGGCCATAATGTAATAAGAAGACAGCTACTGATTTCTGTATGCCAAACATTCTGTTAGAAGCTCTTAGTAGTGTGCTGAAGCCAGCTGATCCTGGCTCCTAAGACCTTATTAATAGCATATCTTCTCTTGTTCATATATAGTATGTTAAGGTGGTAGCTTGAAGTTGGTCAGTGTGAGACATTTATACCACAAAAATTAGCAAATGTAACAAATCAGGATTTCCTTCCTCCCATGAAGAGCCAGTCTTGAAACCTTTCCCAGCATATGACTGGAGCTTCATATATATTACCTAACTTAATCCTCGTGACAATTTCATGACTGATAATGATATCCTCATTTGAGAAATTAATATAAAGGGAGAAAAATTAGAGAGGTTTAAACACACATAGTGCTTTACTTGAACATGGTTTGCTTGCTCCGAAGCTCATGCACTGCACTTTAGAAGGCAACAGACAGTGAGTTATCATTACCTTAGCAGTTCTTCCATTTGTCGTTTGTCACATCAACTGACACTGAAACATCAGCTCTTCTGGGAAAAGGATGTCGTTTCTTGATAAAAGTGCCTTCACTCAGCTGAAAATCTCTGGCTGCACTGAGGAAATGCTTTTCTGTGTTTCTTCCACTTCTTGCTACAGGTGGTTCATTGGGGATTGGTTGCAATGTAGCAAGACTTGTGACGGTGGAATGCGTACAAGGGCTGTGCTCTGCATCAGGAAGATTGGACCTTCGGAGGAGGAGACACTGGACTACAGTGGTTGTGTAACACACCGGCCTATTGAAAAAGAGTCCTGCAACAACCAGTCATGTCCACCTCAGTGGGTGGCTCTGGACTGGTCAGAAGTAAGGAAATCTGAGGCTGTGTGTTTTGAAATGTCTTAACTATCAATATCAAAGCATTTAATATTAAGGACACCTGAGTGTGAGCATCTTAGAACTCAACAAGTAAGGACTATGTAACAATAAATTTGGCCATGTTATATTTTATTGCTGCTTGTCAGGAAGTAAGAGTTTTTTTGGGGGTCAGGGAAGTCAATGAGAAACTAGTCTGATTAAAAATAAGCCTAAGTTAAATTTGAAAGAACATCATAGTGAGTACTCATATAAGTGGTTTCCCCCTCTTCTTTACTATTCTTGAACAGCATCATAGGCTCAGAAGTAGTGACATATTATACCTTTTTTCCAAGAAATGTTCCAGCCTAACTATATTACTCGTAGATACGATTCTTCGTCAATTTATTATCACTTGTTATACAAGGGCTGTCCAGAAGAAATCTAGTCATAAATGCCTCCTTTTCATATTACATGACTGGATACTTTCTGGACAGCCCTTTATCTATCTATCTATCTGTCTATCTATCTATCTATCTATCTATCTATCTATCTATCTATCTATCTATCATCTGTGTGTCTATCTATCATCAGCATTTTTAATTTCTTCTATTAAATCAGGAGAAGAAACATGGAGTTGAGGTAACATACCAAAAAGTCAAATTCAGGTTTTTATCATTACCTCCATTTATATGATCAGTGAGGAGGACCTGAGTAATATAATGTTTTTCTGGCATACATGTATATAAAATAGCCTAGTATAATCCATTTAAAAAATTGGTCTTATGAAAAATGAGGTAAGAAGTAGAGTTAATTCTTGACTCCTCATTCTGCATGAGATGCACCCATATACACACTACACTATTCTCCAGCTTTCCCAAAGAAGAGCTGAATCCTTCTATAGTGTTGATTAATGTTAAGAAGAATGAGTACCTGGTTATACAACTAAAGGTCATTCCTCCAAGTTAGCAAAACAAGATGCAATTTTTGGTGGAAACATTGTGGTACTTTGTTTTAGGTATTTCCTATAGACCTCATAAGTGTGTCAAAAAATAAATCAAAACAAATTAAACATAGTTCTTTAGGAACCTCTGGATGTTCCCACCCCCGTGAATCTTACTGCTTCCGCAATCTTATTTTGCTAGAGGCATGGTGCTAAAAGAGGGATTGTGTTTAACATGGTACATGGAAATGGAGATTTTTGACCAGTTGTGGTTATCCATGAAATCTTTGGCAGGAATTGGGAGTGTTCTCCCAAGTTTCCTGGCCATAGTTCAGCTTGCGTAATTACATTCTGCCCACCTAACTTTTTTTGTGTGTTTCAATCAAATGTAGAGATATTCTTGTTATTATTCACTCAGTGGTTATGGAAAATAGCATGAACTCTTCTGTTCCCTAACAATGGTTGGATTAACTCCTAAATTCATTTGAAAGATAAAACCCATTTGATAAAGACTAGACATTCTAGAGAGTTGTCCACATGTTAGTAATTATTTTACTTTCAATTCAGTGCCCAAGACCCTAATAGAAGTCCATTAGTAGTCTTTGATAATGGGGACAAATTTGTTATTGGAAAATCATAATGGGAGACCTGATGATTGGCTGCAACAGTTTTAGGGTTTATAGGTCAGGTCTGGAAGTATAGCAGAGTCTTACTAACCACACTGGGATAGGCACTTTGGAGAATACAAAAGAATCTTATAAGCTTGGGAAAATAAAAATGTCCATGAAACAACTAGGGAATAATGTAAGACAGTGTTTAATAAGATGATGGGCTGTGTGGTGTAAATGTATAAGATATATAGAAATTTAGAGCTGAGAAGGTCAGAGTGGCCTAGAGTTGGTTCAGAAGGCTTTTTTTAGTTGATGGGCATTAACCTGAATGTTGAGAGAGTATAGGATTTGAAGCAGGGAAGAGAATAGGGAAACTAGAGAAGGTATTTCTGATAAGAGAAGCAACCGACCAGAAACATAAAGACCATGTGATAAAAGTAGGGCAGTAGAAAGAGTCTTAAACAATAAATGGAAGACAAGATGGAATAAAGAAGTGATAGGTGCCAAGAAGACCTGAATATAAAACTCTATGCCACATCAACCTTCTACAAAAGGTGGATAAAAGTAGACAAGTTCATAAACAGAAACTAGAAAAAATTTCTGCCAATCACTAAAACACCAAAACCTCCTTATGCACAGACTCATTTCACATTGGTCCTTTGACCTACATATTTCTGTATCATTATGTTTTTATTTTAACATAAAACAACTAAATATAATCACCCCAAAAGGTAGTATATGCATATTCTGTTTCCATTCCAAATACCATTTCAAGGATTTCTTCTTCATTTAACCTCATAGTGGTTGTAGTTACCCTACTTTTAGAATTTTGATTCTTATCTAACCGGTCTTAGAACTGACTTGCTCAAGTATCTTTAAGAAGCTCTTAGGTACTCCTGGAGGCTGCCTGAAGAAATATGTGTAAGCTAAAGGGGCTTTTAATCACATTTCTGCTATCTTCTTTAAGATAGTTGAGTCAGGAGATGACCGGATAGCTCAATGGTTGAGTGCTTGCCTCCAATCATGAAGTCTGGGGTTCAGTTCCCAGCCCCAGCCCATGCCGTCCCATATACTGACTTGCAGCGCAACTGGTAACCACCGGGATGGCTTGGTGGCTAAGGTTCTTGCCTCCTATGTGAGAGGCCCCCAGTTTGTTTCCTGCCACCTCTGTGAAATGAAACCATGTCACAAATGATGTACAGTTCTGGAGACAGCTCTAGGCCCTCTCCCCTCCTCTCACTCTCTCTCTCTCTTTCTATCACCTTCTCTCAAACAATAAAATAAATCTTAAAAAAAAATAAAGTTGAGTAAAAGCTTGGGGGACAGAAGCTGTGCTGAGGACATGGAGTGTACTTGTTGGGACAACCACCTCGAGTAAAGCATTGATAGCTGCTGTTGTCTCTGCATAGAGAATGCAGAAAAAGCAATTCCAGAATAAACATAGGTCAATAAATGCTGCCATTATCATCTGAAAAGATTCTAATTGAACACCATCTGTACCATCATCTTCATCCCTTATACAGGAGGAAAGAGAAAATTTGGCCCTATACAGTCTCTCCTGTTTTTTTTCCACAGGAAGGGTGCTTTCTCATACTTCCATTTCCTTACTTTACCAGTAAGCCCACCTCTAAATGGGTTAAAAATAAGTGAAAGTAAGTACATTACATTGCACAAAATAATTGTCTGAGTAGCCTTGGAGAACAAAACGAGAACAAGCACCCTCTTCTTCCCAGAGGAATGGAACACCTTCCCCTAATGAAAATAGGAGGTCTGGGCAGACAGAAGAGCAGGCAATGCTCAATCTCTTTTAGTTTACTTTTGCAAATATTTCACACAATATTCTTTTGACATGCCCATGAAAACATCCCTCCTCTTTATGCCCTCTCTCCACTTCTAACTATCAGCTGTCTGAGCTCTGCTAATCACCAGGGTGAGGTTCAACTGGTAAAAACATGTTGAAGCAAGAGGAATGTACCCTTTGACCTTTTCCCTTTTTTGCCAGCTACTCTAATATAAAATATCCATTGTTGCAAAGCCAGGAACCGTTATTTGTTTTCTCCATCAGTGAAACCCACCCAGTGCTTATGGCAAAAGAAGAAAAAGCTGAATTATCTTGGTGGAAAATGGCTCTTCGGCAGCCTTTTGTGAAAGTAATGAAGCCACTGCTTTCCCATTTCCTCTAATGTAGCCTCACTCTTGAGTTCACCCATGCTGTGTTGGACTTAAATGGTTTTTGGCTTTTGCCCTCTCCTGGCAAAAACTGCTGCATACTGTGGATGAGCTCCAACAATCCCAAACCAGTCTTTCGCTGTATCAGGATAATTTCTCTTGACTCCCACAAAGTACCCATTGAAAATGGTCTGTTTCTTGTACTTCTTCTTGGACAAGTGATGACTGACATCATACTCAATTGACTTTAGAGGACTTAACATTTAGGTAGCATTACTTAAGAAGGATGAGGGTGGGGTGGGGAATCTACCCTCAAGAGACTATGCTTTGTGTTATCAATTGTGATATCACTGTGTTTATTCCTAGTTCTATTCTGATGCTATAACTAAGTAAATGAAATACACCCTTCCAGAAAGAACTGTCTAACCCCAAAATGTTATCATTGCTATCCTTTACAAGTGAGAGCCAAATTATTTTTCCTGTTATGATTTCAAATACTTTTTTTTCTGAAAAATATGTTTTTGCTTCCTAATCATAGAATGTTAAGAAAAAGCCTCAATGCATCTCTAACAAAAACCACCTCCTATATCCCACTGAGGTAAAGACAAAAAATAAATGATGTGGTCACATTCTAAATAATTGTGAAATTCTGATTAATGAATAAAAGAGGAAAATAGAAATTTATCTGCAATAAGAAAAAATAGTGAATACTAATTTTACTAAAGAAGGAGTATCCACTGAAATAGTATCTTCCATCCAGGTATCTAATGGTTTATTATGAGAATGAATGCAAAGGATTTTGATATTTGTAACTATGTTTCAATCTAAAACTTATGTTTTATCAGTGAAATAAGTATTTAATTTCTGATTATTATTAGTGAATTGTACTGCATACTCTAAAAATGTGCAAAAATATACCCTTCGCATGGGTATAGACCAAGGATCATTATCTCAGAAGAACGCTCTTAATTTATAATTAAGTTAATGCACATCCATCATATACATAATCATGGCTACATTTTGCTTTTCTAGAATTTCTTTATTTTTTAATTTTTTTAGATAGCTAAATAAAATGGAGGCTGTGGGATGGCTAAACATATTTATCATAAGACTAAGGAGAGGCAAAGATGAAATTTAGGCTAAATAAAGGAGAGGGAAGAAATAAAAATAAAGACAAGCTGTGGAACATCTCTACTGGAACATCTCTGATATAAGGACAGAAGAATTTTCAGGATAGAGTTCTACTTAGAACGAAGTTGGTCTAAGTGACACTCATATGCCTTTAGTACTTGATAATCACCCATAAGGAGCACCATATTGACAGAGACAAGAGTTGAGATTCTGACTGTAGACTTGTGTTATTTGTGGCTAGATCTGCAGGGCTCAGGGCCTGGTATATTCATTGAATCAAAATGTGGCAGAAATGTAGCCTTTAGTCATTCACTATTTTGAAAACCCAGTTGATTTTCTCTCTACTTCTAGTGCTATAGGATAGACTATCCTTAGATTATTTTGTGAAGTTTTATTGTAATTTTCTAAAATTATTTCTTGCCTCAGTAGTGTCATTGTATGTTCAGCTTTGCATATAACTAGCTGTACATTGTCCCACAGAGGGTTTGTGTCTTTGTATGTTTTTCTTCCAGAACTTTATTTGAGTAGAAACCTGCAATCTGGATTTATCTGCACCTCTCAGTGCCTCAGTGTCTCACCTGTAAAATAGAACTTCATGAAGTTTCTGTGAGGATTAGGTTGATTATGACATGCCAAGGACTTAGAACACTGACTGACACACAAAAAATATTAATGTTGCTTTCTCTTTATTCTTCTATTACTATCAGTCTTATTTGTTTCTCTATTTTTTGTCGTTGTTGTTATTGTTGTCGTTTGTTTGTTTTTGTTTTTTTATCTTTCGTTTCCTGGGGAATTCTAAGACACAAATGCATTGTCAACTCTTACATTGTCTGCCTTCTCTAATTGTAAGCAGGTCATTGGCATAGGCTCTTAGGAAAGAGTGCTACAGTCTTCAAATGATAACAGAAACTTCATGTTCCTGGAAAAGGGGGAGGAGAGTGGGACAAGTGTACTTTTCAATACATGTTCTTGATATAGAAAATGAGTCATAGACTTAAAATACAAAAACTGAATTTACTATCAACCTGTGTTCCTGCCTGAATTCCTGATCCCTTCTATCCTCTTGTACTTTACCTCAACTTATTTTTTGTAATAAGTAATTATTACTTCTTATATATTCTCAAGACTTTATTTCTCTACCAATGCTAAGAGCTAATGTTTGGATCAGAAAGCTTAGGACTTAGTTCCAGCTCTACCACTTTCTATCTGTTTAACCTTGATTAAGTTGCTTAAACTTCCCTCCTCTGTAACAATTTTCAAAAACTTGTATAAGAATAATGTATTTGGAAGTATTTTGTGAACTGTGATGGCCAATAATAATATTAAGCATGAAGAAAGTGACAGAAATCCTCTAAGACTTTGGCTTCTGACATTGGTAAATGGTGGAGGAGACTTGGTGTGAATCAATTAGACACAAGTGGGGCAAGTTTAAGAAACTTGAATCAGAGCTTTTATTCATTCTACAGAATGCATGACTGATTGCAAGATATAATTGCATGTCTTGCTTTCTTGAATATAAATTAATAGGGTTGTTGTGAAGATTAAATGAGATAATATATGCAAAGTACATGGTATAGGTACTAACATCCAGGAAACACTCAGTAGGAGTTAACATTAGGTCTGCCATTTAATAGCTGCATGAGATGAGTTTTTACTGATTACTTACTCTACGATTGTTTCTTTATTTTAAAAACAGAATAATTGCCATCTCACAGGATTTTTGTGAGGACTATATAAATTATAGCTTTTAATATAATCCTTAGTATATACAGTGTTTATTAAATGGTAGCTGCTATTATTATTATTACTATTAATGAAATTAATAGTCATAGTAGTCATAGCAGCAGCATTAGCTTTATACCTGGCTAGGGAATGTTGCAAATTATTTTGTATGGAGAGATGAATCTGAAGAAGTAAGCATAGTCTTTCTATTAGAGTATAGTAAGCATATAGAGTTGAAATTTTATCTTTTTTTTTTAGATTTATTTTTATTGTTTTTGACAGAGAGAGAGAAAGAGAGAGATACAGAGACAGAGAGAAGGGGGTGGGCCCCGAACAGTCTCCATAGTTGTACATCATTGGTTTTTCCACATAGTTTTATTCCACAGGTGGGCGTGAGGCTGCACAGGGCAGGAACTGGGCCGGGGTCTTCACCCCGGTGAGAAATGAATTGGGGGCACTCCCCAGTTCAGCATATGGGTCCGCATAGGCCTGGGCCAGGATTCAATCCTTGGTCCCCAGGGCTGCAAAGTGAGTGCTTAACCCACTGAGCCATCCCGGCTTCCCCTGAAATTTTATCTTGAAGACAATAGTGAGCCATTGAAGAATATTTTTTAACCAAAAGAAAATATAATTGGATGTGTGCTTTAGAGAGTGGATTGGAGTGAGATGACAGCAAGAAACATAGATAGTTAGAAAGCCATTGCAATATTAGATATAGGTAATGACGTTGTCTGTAGGAAGGTTAGTGACAGTGGAGACAGAGAGAAATCAACAGATGTGAGAGAGATTTATGAGTTGGATTAATAGAACCTAGTGATTGATTATATGGGTAAAGTGAAGTGGCAGATGATGAAAATAAGGATATGCATTTGGCTGTGAAAAGGAATAACAGGGATCAGGAATTTCTCTCTTGATTGCTAAGTCCCTAACTAAAGCGTCTCCTGGAGCCATGTTGGAAAGAACTGAATATTATCCTCATTCAAAATACATCTTAATGAAATTTGTTCTAAGTTGGAGAAAATATATTGTAATTACATTCATTGTGATGAAGAGGGTTCACGAGATTCTTAACTTTTACCTGAAAAAAAAGTTTATGTTTTTCTTTCTTTCTTTCTATGGCATGTACCCAATTCAAGGATTGCCCCCAGATAAAGACACTCAGGGTTTATTAAGACAGCCCTATCCCGTAACTAGTATATCTTGATTTATCTGATGGTAAATCAAAACCACCATCATCTTTCCAGATAGTATACAAGGACTGTCCAGAAAGTATCCAACTATGTAACCATTGTCATTATATTGACAATGGCTGGACTTTTTCCATACAGCCCTCATATATTTATTGAGTGCAAACTCAAAGCCCTCTGCTGGATCCTGCAGGTCAGGATGGGATGGTGTACAAAAATAAAACAGAAATAAAATAGTTTTAAAGAGTTTATAATCTGGTAGGGATGAAAAGACATGTATATACATAATTAAAAAGTAGGCAGATGATGATTAGGGGCACAAGAACTTATATTTTCTACATCCTTTTTTATGGTACTTAACCTTGTGTTTTCATCTGTCTCCTACATAAAACTGAATAAAATTGTGAGTTTCTAGAGGTGTAAAGACTGTCTTTTTCATTTTTATGCCCCCCCCCCCTTATTTAGTGTAGTTTCTATAAGAGATCTAAAAATTTTCTTTTGACGAAAAGCATAGAGACGGGGCTTCAAAATATTATAGATAAGGTTCTCCATTGACTGAGAAGAAGTGCAGGTTTTAGGGAAGGGAGCACACATGCAGAGGAGAAAGCTGGGGAACTTCAGTCATCCACCATGTTACATAGGTAACTCTAGAACAGAGCACTCCAATGAAACCAGAGAAGAGGTCAATAATCTTTGTGACATAGAAAGATGCACCTTTTCCTTAGTATGAAGAACAGACTTGTCTAAGTAAAGAATAGTCAAATTTGTTATGTTTACCTGATAGGGAAAATTTCAGAGATTTTTTGTAGAATAAACCATCACATGGATTCTTAGCTACACTACTCTAGAAGAACACACATGTAAATCAACCCCTAGCTTGCTTCACAAAGACAAGGTCTTGTGGTCTACTAATAACAAAAATTCTTTTTAGAAGCCTATACCTAGCAAGTAGGAAACCAAAGATTCCACATTCTAAAAATTAGAAATCTTATCACAGCTGAATATGGCCAAGGAGAGGGAGGAATTGAAGAATAAACTTACCCGCAATAAAAGAGGAAAATAAGTTAGCCAAGAAAAGCAAACTTTGGATTTTGCTCTTAAAGACCGTAGGGAAAAAGACAGTACTTTTGCTTAAAAACTTAAGGAATTTTCATATCTGAAAGACTTTGCCTAGAATTTAGTGTGTATCTGTATTGTATACCCAAACACACATTTACTTTAAAAAAGACTTTCCTCAAATTTTTCTGTCTTTAGACTGTTGTTATTCATGAGTATTTGTTTTCTTTCCAGTGCACTCCCAAGTGTGGTCCAGGATTCAAGCATCGCATTGTGCTGTGCAAGAGCAGTGACCTTTCTAAAACATTCCCAGCTGCACAATGTCCGGAGGAGAGCAAACCCCCTATTCGCATTCGCTGTAGTTTGGGCCGCTGCCCACCTCCTCGCTGGGTGACAGGAGACTGGGGCCAGGTAAGACTAGTGAACTGTGGGATCCTGCTGATGCAACATCTTGAGACACTTGGGGTTCCTGATTGGGCCATTCTACAGGCTCGATATGGGTAACAGCACATAGAAACCTAGGTATAAGATATGGGTGTGAAACGATGTACAAACAGCAGCAGCCACACATAGATGCAGGTAGCCATGTTTCTCCCACACCTTCATACTTCCCACTTCTACCTATTCCTTGGATACTAACATTTTAACTTAAAATTTAAAGCAAAATTAGTATAGATGGCCAGAGACTTGAACAAGCTCCCCAAACTTTGGATTCTAGTCCCAACTCTCAAGTAATTCAAGAACAAATCAGTTTGCAGCAGTATTTAATTCTCCCACTTACAAAAGAACTCTTCTTAATCTCTGAGAAAAGACGTGGAGTTTTTAATTAGCTTGATAATGTGATTGACAGTCTTAAAGATTTGTTTTGTTTTTGACAGAAAGTGAGAGAAAGAAAGACAGAGACAGAGAAAGGGAGGAGCCCTCCAGGACAGTCCCCATAGTTGTACATCATTAGTTTTCAATATAGTTTCACTCCACAAGTGGGCACGGGGCTGCGCAGAGCAGAGACTGGGCTGGGGGCCTCCCGCATGGGAGGCCTAACCCTGTGAACCGGTGCCTCCCGCATGGGGAGCATGCCCTGGTGAGAACTGAAACTAGGGGCCTTCCATTACTTATTTAAAATGGCATTTCATAGAAGTAGTTATCAAAATTCTGGCCAATATTCAACATTGCTAGAGTATAGCATTATCTATAGACCTCTTTTGTCACATTTGAGGACACAAAAGACATATGATTATAAAATAGTTAACATTTACATTTGTATAACAGATAATTAATCATTTGGTTTTAAATGACAGTATTTACTTTAATTGACAAAGTGCTTACATGGAATACACATGAGCATTATATGCAATTAAGTGTTTTACTGTAGAAGTGTGACAGCTTCATAATATATAGTTGATATTATATATTAAAGAATCAGAACAAACATGCTTTCATAGTTTTTATTCAAAGCAGGTAGGAATTTCTTTTCTTATATATATTATTCATTGTAATGCAGTTAGTTATATGAAGTTCAGTTGAAAGTTTTTGCATGTCAGTGATTTCACCAAATTTACAATGATCAATTTAAGATTATTCTTTTAAATATTGTCAAGTCCTTTAGTTCACATCTACAGTTTCGACTCAGTTTCTTAAAATTAAAATTAACTAGTGAGACAGCAAAGATGCTTTAATATAATACATTTTTATGGTACATTAGTCACTATGTATTTAGAAACTTAAAAGTGAAGGTATCTATTAATATCCGTGTAAGTCTTGTATGTGCTTCAAGAGTTTTTGCAAACAAATCCAACATTGCCTTGGTTTGTACATCACTGTGGCCTGTCTTGGCACCCACTAGCTCCTCATGCCTTTGATTTCCAATCTCACAGGCTTTCTGGTATTCTGGGTGGCAAGCCCAAAGAATAGATCTAGCTTCATTTTCAGCCTGTAAAGTTGATCAGTCCCAGCTAAAACTAAGCCACTCAGAGTACCTTCAATCCTAAAATCACTAAATCCCTGAGTAGATTTAAAATATTTATATTAAAGATAAGGAGACATGCTAATTGGTTAATACCAGACCACTTCTCAGGTTTGTGTGGCTGATAATACCTTAGAAAACAAGAGGTACTTAATTTAAGCTTTTTTTTTTTTTTTTAACTGGCCCTACCTATTGCCAGCCCCCATAGCAGTCACTGCTATTACACTGAGCTAATATTTTCATCAAATTCAGAGCACACCTATAGACCAGCAGGTTGTTTGCCCACAACCTATAGTGGACAACAAGCAATAGTGATGTCCCATCCCTGGAATCTCTGAGTATTCTACTTATTCATGAGGATTTTTCTGATTGTACTCCTATTATAGTTCACCAGCACTGCTTAGAACTATTGTAATAATAGTCCAAGAAATCTTATTTCCATTTTCTAGGGTAATAACATGATCCTTGAGTTTCCAAACCAATTCTAGAGTAAAATGACCTAATCATACACTTCTCCAAGATGAACTACATATGGGCTTTAAAAGCTAATATATGTAATTGAACTGACACGGTATCTTTTTTATTCCTGAAAATTGTTAAGATCAATTTTGTTTCAAGCACTTTGTTTCTCTGTCCTTGGGTTTAGTGTTCGGCTCATTGTGGCCTTGGACAGCAGATGCGGACCGTGCAATGTCTCTCCTACACTGGGCAGGCATCTAGTGACTGTCCAGAAACTGTTCGGCCTCCATCGATGCAGCAGTGTGAAAGCAAATGTGACAGTACCCCCATTTCCAATAGTGAAGGTGAGTGTCCTGTGCAAAAGGGGGCTGTGGTTTCTGGTTGCTCGCCAAAACTGGGTCCCAGGGTTTGAAGATTCCCATAAAATCACCAATGTAGTATATAGTTTATATAGAGCGTTTATGAACTCTGCAAAGGTACTGGATACATAATCACAAAGCTTTTTCCTGACTCTTCCACTAACTGTACGACCCCTTTAAGTCACTTAACCTTTCTGGAGCTAAGTTTACTTATATATACAATGAGTGATTAAAATGGATAATCTCTAAGGTGGCATCCAACCTAGCATTCTACGTTTGACTTGTGTTAGAAATATAGAGATGATTTCTAATGAACCACGCTTAACAGTGAAAGCTTCTGTTTCTTTTTTGGTAACTATCATCATGAGGATAAAAAAGCATTCCTATTATACATATGTTTATACAGGAGGACAAAGGTCTTTAGACCAAAATTTTTTTGGTACATGTTGGAAAAATCTCTTTATTAACAGCAGATGCCCACCCAAATCCTGAATTTTTCTATATTTTCTTTAAATAAATGTAATTTATTTATCCAATTATGCATTCATTTGAAATTTTCTGAATGCTTCTATGTGCAAGGTGCTATAACAGAAACTATGGCATGTACAGAGACAAATATGGCATGCCTCATGAATATAGAGGTATGATCAAATACATGCACATGAACATCTGAATGAAGCCATGAATTTAAGTTATGTAAGAAACCCAGCTAGCTCCAGGGCTCTGCATAAAAATAAATAAATAAAAATAATAAATTAAATAAAATAGAGAAATAAAACTAAATAACTAACTTAAATATACTAATTTGTTACAATTTTTCAAAATAAAAAGAAAGGCTCATAAACCTGTTAAAAAGAGTTCTATTACTGTTGACCAGATTTATCTAGTTTGAAGAATTTTCTTCAAATCCTAGTTTTTAATGTTTGGATGGGAATTTTATTTTAGGAAGACCAGTCATCTTATAACTTTGCCTCTTTGCAAATTGTGTGGTTTTTATATCTGAGCCACAACACAATAATGTAGGATTCTACATTAATTCAAAATCACAACTTTACTAACATTTGTTAAGAATTGTACAGGGCCTGAGATTTTACTCTACTTGCAAGCTAATACAGGTTAGCTGACAGAGAGTACAAGACTTCTGGATCAGAGACAAAGGACTTACTGTAATTACCCACAATACAGCAAGCAGAATGACCTAAATGAAATCACAGCTTTCATTTGCACAGTCTCTTGTTATAAAGCTATTCGTTTTTGTCCCTTTAATAGGGGACATTCTGGACATCTAGCTTTCTTTCTTTTGAGAAGGGCCCAAAATCCATGACAAACAAAAGTATTTTTGTTTAAAAATATTAAAGTAGCAAAAGTATTTTTTTAATAATTCAAATAAACTATTTCTCTTCGATAAGAAACGGTAAATAACTTTCATCCACTAAAATTATCAGCAATCAATCACATAGGTTTGGGAGTTTGTTTTTCTATCAGAGTTGAAAGATAAAAAGTTAAGATGGAAGAGAAGATATAACTATCATATTAAACTACTCTATGTTTGGGTATATTATGTTAGGCCCTTTATATTTATTATCCATCTTATATATCTCATATACATAAATATTTGTGTGTATTATATAATCATGACAACAAGCTTCTGAAAGTTGATATTACTGATGAAGAAACAGGCACAGAGAGAGATAGTGACTTGCCAAATTATAAGAGTAGGAAGTAATACAGTCTGGAGTTGAACCCAGATTTGGCAGAGCCCCAAGGTATATCTGTTTCACCTATATTTATATGCTATTGGCAGTTTACTCTTTAAAATCGGGTATTTTAATATGAAGACAGAGCTTCTGGTTATGAAGTAGAAAAACTACTTCTGGAATGACTGTTAGCCTGATTGAGTAGCTAAGGCTTCATCATTGCTGAAGGACTTGGCTTTTAGCATGCCCACAACAATATATGTTGAAGACATGTTTATAATTTCATATTAAGCCATTTTAGTCATTTCTCCAAAAGCTTCTCTGTAGTGAATAATTATACATAATCTTTACTTCTGAAGATGCAATGTAGTTTTTAGAGTGGGCGGAATATCATTTGTAACTTCTCTTATTTCTGCTTTAAAGAAATTCACTTACAATGGGTTGTTGTTAATCTGATATTACTTGGATTATTTGGAGAAACACCTCATGGTCATTTAATATGCCTGCTCAAATAACTTTTTATAATATTAACCCAAAAAAAGCAGTTAAGACAATGCTTTTAGCTTTTTCAATAAAGGAGGAAACTTTTAGGAAATCGTTAATCTTACAAAGTATGACTAATCTTAGAATTGTTACTCTCCTGAAGCTGTTGACTCATTTAAAAGAGGATCACTCTCCTTTATAAAACTAGAATTAAAGTGCAAACAGTATGTCTTTTGTAACTTATTTTGTGTTCTCTTTAGCTACTTGATAGTATATAGTGAATATGTTTAAATACCTGAAACTATCTGTTCATTTTATCAGCAACTAATTATTGAATGCTTGCTGTGGCCAGCCTCTTCCTTTCATTACAGAAAATTCAAATACAATTATAAGTTTATAGTCTTATAGAGGAGATACTTTGAAAAAAATAAATAAAAGGAAGGTGGAATATGTCATATGGAGCAATTTACACAAATGCTAAGAGAGTTCAAATGAAAGACCAATGACTGCAACCTTTTGGATGAAGGCAAGCTTCAGGGACTAAGTGGTCTGTGAGCCAGCCATAATGTGCAGTTCGAAAAACCCATTGTGTACCATGGGAAATGTGGATGAAACAGTAGAGTTGAATTATAAATTGCCATTCATAGAGATAGACATGGGCAGATAACATGGATTTCAAAAGAGAAGAGGCTCTTACATGAAAGTAATGTGAGAGTGACCTGATATAGCTTCTGGAGATCAGATCAGGGAGAGAAAAATACCTCTTACTAAGGGAAAGTGGGGAGGAAAGTTCAGGAGTCCTGGAAGAAGCAGGTTTGGGTTAATGTAGGAAGATAGAAGAGGACTCCCTTTACTCCAGGAGAATCAGGTTCCCCTGACTCTTAGTGACAGACTCCTGAGAAACTAGTTTAGCTCTACCCCAAGCAAGACAGGGTAGAATATCTCTTGAAATCTAAAATACAGTCTTTCAGTGGGCCTCTATGGGTAAAATGGGCCACTGATAGAATCTTGAAAATTTTTTTAACTACCAAAGTTTAGGAAATACTTCTTCCACTGTTTTGTTATGAAAATAATAAAAAAAAATTTAAATATACAGTATAGTTGGAAGACTTTTACAATGAACACCCACCATCTGGATGCTAGTATTAACATTTTGCTGAACTTGCATTATCATATATATATCTACCCATCCCTCAAGGTGATGGTTTTTAAATAATGTGCTCCATTTAGCCAACCATTAATTCATTTACTTAGCAAACATACCTACCATGTACCAGACACTGAGCCTATAAAAGGAATACAACGAAGTCCCTTTCCTCAAATGGAGCACAAATTAGTAAGGGTGGCAACTTGCAAACAAACACTTACCACAATATGGGCAGCTGTGTAACAGGGGTTGAAAGAAGTTACTATGAGTACCCAGAGGAAAGGGTAATCAGAGGCATTATGGCGAAGGCAGGCTTGAGCAGGGCACTGGAAGGTAACAAACAGTTTGCCAAGAAAACATTGAGATACTGGGCATTCCTTGCAGAGGACTGATGTGTGCAGTCATGGATGGCACTGTGGAGATAGTTCAATATGTCTGCCACAGTTTGGCAGATATGAGTCGACAGTGGAAATGAGGCTACAAAGAGAGACAGGCTCTTGGTTTTTTAGGGTTCTGTATGCAGTAGAAGGAAGTCATCACTCTATCTACAAGTTCTAGGAGACAAGTGGAGGAAAATGGGGAGTGAGTGACATGCTAAAGGTGGCAGGAGTGTAATAGAGTAGACAGAGGACAGCCTTGTGTGGGAGAAGAGTTAGAAAGTTGTTCTGCGTCCAGTCTTGAGATGATGAAGTCTTGAACTAAGTCAGATATAGGAGGGATCAATGGAGGTAATAAATTGACTAAAAGGAGAATAAAATGGAAAGATGAATAAAAAGAATGGATGCATAATTAGACATGGGGGAGAGATATGGAGGTGTTCAGTATGATTTCCAAGTTTCAGATTTAATCATTAAAAGTGATATTATTATTCATGGTATGGAATTTAGGCATCTAAAGGGAAATTAAGCACATTCACCCTTAAAATCATAATAAAAAAATAGAATTTGAATAAGATTTTTAAAAATATAAATAAATAATGGTGAGAAATTGAAGAAATGGACAGAGGTTAAGGCAACAAAGGATAATAAAAGAAGGAAAATCAGAAGTGGAACATTACAAAATTAAAAGTCAGTAATGGGAAGGAAATAGGAGGAGGGAGAGGGGAGATGAAACCTGCCATGTTCCACATCTGCTTTTGTTCTTTTATTCCTGAAAGCCTTCAGCTCAGAGTTAAAGCATTTATACTTTTGATCTTGATAGACTACCACTGATGAGGGTTACACTGCATTGCTGCTGAGAGTGAATTGTAGACATGCTGGGTAGCACTGCATTTGAAATACTACTCAGAGTAATTTTTTAAAGTACATCTGGCAGCTGGGACTAACTTACTCAAGCTCACCTGAAATTCTATCCCAAATGCCATTTTAGTCATCTTTATGCAGTTTCAAGTTCCCTTGTAGTTTACATGGTGAGTCTTTTCAGCTGCTCAATAGCATGAGGCACCCTGTCATCTATTTATTGCTGCCAGGTAATGATTCATGGTGTGCCATGAGCTGGTAACCAACCCAGGAAAGGTGTGGTTAGTGTACATTGGTTTACCAGCCTGGCTGTCTAATGGGTGGCGTTGGTGGGTCTCAGTGTCCCTCAGGTAAATGACTCTGAGAAAGCCTAGGCAGCTCCAGAAATCTCACAAAATCCCTGGAACAAAACAGCTACTGAATTTGGGTTTTGGAGTAATGTTCAATGTATTAAAATCAGTGGAAGGAATGGGGAAGATGAAGACTGTGATATCAAGTTGGTGAGGAAGACCAGTTTCTTTTCTTTGCCATTTTAAAGAGCCCATAAGCCCCCTTAGCACTCAGGTTCACATGCCTGGCTGTCTGGTTTGAGGGAATTCTGGATTTGTGTTGGGATCAGACCATCTTGAGGTTGAAAGTAGGTGACGTCCAGGGAGTAAGACTGGATATGAAGAAGCATAAAAAGTAAGGAGAGAAGTGAGAGGTCTAGTTCACGGTAGGATGAAATCGGAATAAGGCTGACTAGATGCACCATTTTAAATGGGACAGAAAACAATACTGTCCTGTTTCAAATGGTACTTACAGTCATCCTACTCACACCTGAATTGAGCCCAGTGAGACTAGGCGGACCATATGTGCTCTTTGAAAAGGGGTGTGGTACCTTTGTTTTCTTTCCCATTTAAAATGGTACATATGGTCAGCCTACTCAGAATAGAGTTCCATAGTTGATGTCACCTTGCTTTAAGGCTAAAAAGTTAGTGTATGTTCCTATGCATGAATAAAGTCAACTTCCCAAGCAAACTTGTTTGGTCCTTTTCCAATCTAAGTATGTAAAATCTGCAGGTCTCAAGCACAGTTGTGTTAGGAAAGGTCTGCTGAGCTCCCATCCCCACCTGTACCACACACGCACAGGCCCAGCCTTTGCCATCTCACTTCTCATAGGTTCTGTGTCGCCATGGGCAGCTTGCCAGGCACAGCTGGTTGTACTTTTGTCATCCAAAACATAGACCCTTGGGTGCTTGAGACTTAATTCTCTACTCACTGTGTTCTTTCTCTGAATCTCATTAGGAGCTTACAGGCAGAGAGCGTGCATTCTCCAGAGAAAGATGCTGAACGGTCCAACCTAGTCATGGGAGATTATGTCCCTGTGTATCCCAGCTCACTCCAAAAATACAATTCAGGCATGCTTTGCAATGTTTTATGAATTAAATATCAATACAAGAGTGCTGCATTTAAGGAGTTTGTCTCATACTCCTTGGACCCAGTCAAGCCTTCAAAGTTACAACGATTCTGAATCCAACTGCATCCTAAATTCATAATCCTCTGTTCAGTATGAGTGTTCGGAAATTCTGTCTCTTAGGTCTGGGTTTTGAAAGATTAATGTAAAGCACCTGGGGGAAAACCCATTGGAACTTCAATGATAGGTAGAGTCATGTGTTGCCTATGAAACAGGTTGTCTCATTTTATCCTTCAACTTTACCAAAGCCCACATTAGGAGTGAGACCCACTCCAGCGTACCTGGCAAGTTACTTAAGATTCTAAGAATGGGTCTCATTCTCATCATGGGGCCTAGGGGCTGGCTTTCTGCCCTTAATATATTCCTAAGTCTCCCTGAGGAGAATGTAGGGATACTCCATAAATTGTCATTCCCACTAGAGGTCTCTGACCTTGAGTAAAGTAAAACTTTATTTTCAAGTGGGGAGAAAGGGGTACAAAAAAAAGAAATGTTTAAAAGAGGAGTTAAAAAATGTTTTAACTCCTCAAAACATTTTCTAGAAACCACACAATTAGGACCTCTTATCCTTCCAATAACCTTATAAGAAGAAAGGTAGAAAGAGTGTCTCTTTATTCTCCTCCCAGGACAGTACTTAGCTGGTACATGATGATAATAGAAAAGAAAATCAGGCTCCTTCATTCTAAAGTCTGTGACCCTCCTGGCTCAGACACAAGTATGTCTGCATGAAGAAAATATGAGGGGAAAGCCGGGACGGCTCAGCGGGTTGAGCGCTCGCTTTGAGGCCATGAGGACCGAGGATCGAATCCCGGCTCCGGCCCAGGCAGGACCCACGTGCTGAACTGGGGAGTTCCCACAGTTTGGTTCTCTAACTGTCTCTGTCTCTGTCTCTCTCTCTATCTGTCAAAAAGTAAAATAGAAATAACTATGCACT
>PVKE010013545.1:0-36400 GCA_004027555.1 Craseonycteris thonglongyai | reverse complement strand
GAAAAAAAAAAAAAAAAAAAAAAAAAAAAAAAAAAATTATTGTTTATGCTCTTATAGACATAAAAATAATCGATACCTCTATCTCACTCGATGGGTTGGCACGCGAGTCGAGCGAGTATACTCTTATTTCATAAACTTTGGCACTCAATCACCAAGAGGTTAGCCACCCCTGGCCTAGAGATTTCTTTAGGTTTCTGGATACAAGTCCTTTGTCAGATATAAAATTTGCAAATATTTTCTCCTAGTCTATAGCCTGTCTTTTCATTCTCTTAACAGTATTTTTCTCAGAACATAAGTTTTAAATTCTGAAGTCCAGTTTATCAGTTTTTCCTCTCATGGGTCATACTTTTAGTGACATATCCAAGAACTTTTTGCCTAAGTCCAGGGCATGAAGATTTTCTTTCATGCTTTCTTCTGAGTTTTATAGCGTTATATTTTACATTTAGATTATGATCTATTTTGAATGAATTTTTATGAGTTTAGGTCAAGGTTCTTTTTTTGCATATGGACATGTAATTGTTTCAGTACCATTTGTTGAAGACTATCCTTTTTCTATTGAATTGCCTTCACATTATTGTCAAAAAATCAGCTGGATTTATGTGCATGTATTTCTGGACTCTCTTCTGTTCCACTAGTCTAGTCATGAGTACTGTAGCTTTACTGTAATTCTTAAAATTGGGTTGTGAGTCCTCTAACTTTATTCTTCTTTTACAAACTGTTTTTAATTCGTCTTAACATGTTTTTTAGAATCAGTCTGTTATCTATAGAAAATCATACTGAGATTGTGACTGGAATTATATTAAATCTATAGACCAATTGGAGAAAAATGACATCTTAACTATATATTGTTTTCTAATCCATGAGTATCGATTTTCAACTTATTAGATCTTGATTTCTTCCATCAGCATTTTGTATTTTTTCCATATAGATACTGCACGTTTTGCCAGGTTTATACTTTCTTTTTTGGAGCTTCAGTAGTCCCATTATCCACAATTTTGCTTTATGCAATTTCAGTTACCTGCAGTAAAGTAGTCTGAAAACACTAAATGGAAAATTCCAGAAATAAACACTTCATAACTACACACTTTTCTGAGAAGTATGATGAACTCTTGGGTCATCCTTCGTCATTCATCCTGGGACATGAATCATACCTTTGTCCAGCAGGTGCATGTTGTACACACTACCTGCCTATTGGTCACTTAGAAACTGTCTTGGTTACCAGATTGACTGTTTCAGTATCACGTTGTTTGCATTAGAGTAACCCTTATTTTACCTAATGGTCCCAAAGCACAAAACAGAGATGCTGGCAGGATGTGCCAAAGAGATGCCATCAGTGTATATATGTGTAAGAAAAAACATAGGCAGGGTTTGGTACTATCCATGGTTTCAGGCATCTACTGGGGGTGTTGGAATATATCCCTTGTGGATAAAGGGAAACCTGCTGTATTGTAAATGGCACTGTTTCTGGTATTTCATTTCAAAATTGTTCACTGCTAGTATTTGGAAGTGTTTTTGATTTTTGTGTTGATCTTATATCCCGCTATCTTGTTAAACTTAGTACGAATATAGCTTCTTATGTATATACCATGGAATATTTTATATAGTCATGTCATCTGCAAATAGAAACAGTTTTATTCCTTCCTTTCTAATCTGCTGTCTTTTCTTTCTTGACTTACTGCATTAGCTAGGTCTTTCAGTAAGATGCAGAATGGAAGTGATGAGAATGAATCCCTTGATTTATTTTGGATCTTAAGGACAAAGCATTCACCCTCCAACTTTAAGTATGATGTTATCTCCAGGTTTTTTTGTAGATGCTTTTTATCAGGTCGAGGAAGTCAAGGAAGTTTCCTTTTATTCCTAGTTGCTGAGTGTATTTTATCATGAGCTAAAGTTGAATTTTATCAGATGCTTTTTCTGCATCTATCGATATGATCATGGTTTTTCTTTGTATTAATAGAGCAGATTATATTGGTTGACTTTCAAACATTGAACCAGCCTTGCATTCCTGGGATTTAGTTTTCCCATGCTGCCATACTACTTGCATTCCTGGGCTTGTTTTCCTACTCTGCCATACTTAACTGCATCTGCATCCAGGACTCTGTAGCAGGGTAGACAAGCAAAAAACAAAAGGCAAAGGAATTTGCTCCAAGTTCTGAGGATCACAGCTCCACAGATAAAGAGAAAAGAGTTCTCTTCTTTCAGTATTAAGTGCCTGACTTTTTGTCACTGTCATCACTGGGTCATGCTGCCACCAGTGACTGAGAGCTAGGACAGAAGGGGGAAAAAACTTGTAATTTCTTCTAGCTCTCTGACCCTTAGGAAATGGAGTACATTTCTAGGTTTCAGGAGCCTTCAAGTCCAGAAGATAATGGTGAAGGGAAAAATGGTAAAATATTCATCACTAGTTTGGTGGACCTTCAAATCCTGGTTCTCTTCCCGACTCTGCTTACTATTTACATTTCTGAGTCCTCAGATAGCTGCTCCACATATTTTGTTCAGGACTTGTATTTGTAAGGGAAACTTAAGAAAGTATGCTTAATCTATCCCACAACTGAAACATAGGTCCCACTATATTTAATTTGTGAAACAAGGAAATGCAAATGCTTCCAAAAATCTAAAAATCTGCCTCCAAAGTTAGCATTATGCACTTACCTTTTAAAACTCTGTATTAATTTCCTGTGAAGTTTTTTTTTTAATTTTTTTAAGAGATGAACCATTGCTTTTTCACTTGAGTATTCAGAAATAAGTATCATTTCTTCTTTTCTTTATCTGTTACAATTCTTGGGGCATAAGCAATAGCAAGTGCTTGCTAACTTAAAAAATATATTTCAATAGAAGTGAGAGAGTTTTATGCTGGGGAAATAACAAAATGCACAGGATGAGAAAACCAAGCTTACAGAAGTGAGGAAAAGCTAAAGAAGCAAACTCAGAAAGAAACCAGGCTGTTATGGGCTACAGAAATGCTTTATAAGCCTTGACAAAGCTGTTGCTTCAAGAATTAAAAGTTCTAAAAGAATGTGTCTGATGTACCAGTACCCAAAATGGGATATTCCCCCAAAAGAAAATTAAGGTACTATTACCAAAGGTGTAGAAAGCTACAACAGAAAGCAACAAATAAATGCTTCCCTGAGAACATGCTATTCTCCCATTCTCCACAAAAACCTTAACTGAGGCATCACTCTCTCAGTTATGAAGAGAAAACCAATGCAGTCTCAATATCAACAGCTTACAAAAGCAGTTCTCAATTTTTTTTGTCTTTTGGGATTCCTTTATACTCTTAAATATTATGAACTTTTGTTTATGTGAGTTATATCTGCTTATAATCACTAATTAGAAATAGAAAACAGAAAATTTGAAAATATTAATTAAAAATAAGACTCATTACAGGTTAATGTAAATAACATCTTTATGAAAAATTGCTATATTTTCTAAGACGGGTTAATGAGAAGGGTAGCATTGTTTTACATTTTTGCAAATCTCCTTAATACCTTGTTTAATTAGAAGATCGATTTGCATCTATCTGCTTCTGCATTCATTCTGTTGTGGTATGTTGTTTTGGTTGAAGTATATTTTTAAAAAACCCAGCCTTAGACAGATACAAAGTTGGAAAAGGGAGGAGTATTTTAATAGCTTTCAGAAAATTGTGGATATTTGAAGTTACACCAATTTTACTCTACACCAAACTCTGGCAATTGAACTTTCCATCATCTGTTACAATCAGGGGTCTCCAAACTTTTCAGCCTGGGGGCCGCATTAACTATCAAACAGCAGTTTGGGGGCCGACTACACACTCGAGGTCCAAATAAAAAAGAATCAAAACATAGATGTTGTTTTTAATTATTTATTTAATATTATTTTATTCAGATAAAAAGGTTTCCACGGGCCGGATAAGAGGGCCTCACGGGCCACATCCGGCCTGCGGGCCATAGTTTGGAGACCCCTGTGTTACATTAAAAAGTGTTAGTCTTCTTGTACTTTAAGTGGATCTTTTACCCATGAATGATTTTGTAATATAATTCACTGATCATTTGGAAAATGATCACTAAGTTATGTAGGTCTTCTAAACGTTGACACATTCATTAAAAATATTTCTAACCTCAAATAGTTGTTAATACCAACATCAATCTTATTAGAAAAGTTGAATTGGGAAGCTATCAAGCACAGGAATACAAATTTTCCAAAACTCTAATTTTTACTCAAAAGCTTGAATTTAATTACCGACAACAAATACTGTCAATTGTTTTCCTTGAAGTGACAAGTTCACTTTGCCCTCTATCAAGAAAATGACTGCCAAATACCTGTGTCTGAATAACCAAAGTCTGTCAGTTTTTTCAAGTAAAACTGGTGTTCCATTAAAAAAAGGCAGCTAGATTGGCATGCAACTCTGTCTCACACAAGAGCTTTTCCTGAAGATAGCCACCATATTTTGGTATGCACTATAAATGCTTCAGGCAAACTTCTTATTTTGTCAGAGCAAATAGTGAAAAGATGCTTTTTTGCTCAAGGATCTAGATTTAAAAAAATTAATAATTTTTTACTGCCTCTTCAAAGACATTCTTAACTGAAACTAGTTTTTTTGTTTTGTTTTAACTGCAAGCATGTGGCAGTGAAGAATACAATGACTGTTAGTATAATTTACCACTGCCTTGGTCATGCTAAGGCATGAGCAATTTTATCCATCATTGCTTCTATGCCATCAGTGCAAATGTCAATGTATGGAAAGTTAGCTAATGTTTTGGCATTGTTACGAAAATAGTTGACCAATGGAAGAGTCCCGAAGACCTGCAGAGATCCCCAGAGCATACATGTTGAGAAGTTCTAACTTAAGAGATAACTTGTTTGATAAACTTAAAAAATAAATCTATTAGCTTTTAAATAAAGTGTTGTGACACTTTAAAAAGCTTACAATGCATCCAAAAGCCTCACTAAGCCTAGGCACCCCAAGGTATTTTCCCAAAGATGACCATTAATAATTCTGTAAGAAATGAGAAAAATAAATAAATAAATTGAAGAGACAAATTATATACAGTATCATTTAATAACTAGGAAATGAAAGATAATTTTGGTAGCCAGTTTCTAAGATGACCCTAACGATTCCCACCTTTATAATCCCATTCCGCATACTAATCAAGACTTGGTATGGTCTGTATGACTAATTACATATGGCAAAAATGATGAAACATTACTTTTGAGATTAGTTTGCAACTTTGTCTTGGTCTCTTATTCTGGATCATTTACTCTAGGGAAAGCAAGCTACCATGCTGTAAGTGGTCCTATGGGGAGGCAAGGAGCTGAAGTCTTTGGTCAATAGCTATCAAGGAAGTGAGTCCTGCTAACAAGTATGTGAGGAGAAAAGCAGAGCTTTCAGCCTTAGTTGAGTCTTGAGATGACTTCAACCCTAGCATCCAGCTTCACTGTAATCTCATGAGAGACCTTGAGCCAGAAACACTCAGCTAAACCATTACCAGATTCCTGACTCTTGGAAACTGAGAGATAATATTTATTGTTTTAAGCTGCTAAGTTTTAGGATAATTTATTACACAGCAGTAATAGTAATACAGTAAGTATAACAAGAGAACTAGTACCTGGTATAAAATGGAAAAGCAAGAGGGAGTCAACATAAGAAAATGGGTGACTATTTTAAGGGAATTTAGATTTACAAATAGATTTTTCCTAATGAAAACCCCAAACAAGAGATCTATGAACTTAAATAATAAAATAATGTATATCTAAAAGATGAAAGGCCAGAAAGACTCTTCCAAAATATGGGTCAGAAGATAAATCTATAGATCTTGTGTTCTGAAGGAGTTGCATTTCTGAATTAGCCGGTTACTTAACAGAAGTTATATGAATTACTCTGAACTGATACTGTTTCTTCCCATTCAGAAGATCCTTAGCTATTCTGAAAGGTGTGGATTTCTCTTTCCTTGATGTGTTTTCTAGCATTTTCCTTTCAATACAGATCTATTCTTAGAATTATTCCTCCTTGGAATTGAAATTAAGCATTAATTGCAAGACCAAAAGTAGTTCCTGCCAAGGTCCTCAACTGAATAAAATATCTGCACCTCATACACAGTAGTTGTTTTCTAACCAGGTCCCTTAGTACTCAGCACACAGTCAAGGGACAGAAAGTCTTCATTGCTGAGCATTCTTTAGGGCAGGGGTGTCTTGGGCCACACATAAAATACACTAACACTAATGATAGGTGATAAACTAAACAAGAAATTGTAAAAAAACAAAACAAAAAAAACCCTCATGTTTTAAGACAGTTTATGAATTTGTGTTGGGCTGCATTCAAAGCTGTCCTGGGCCACAAGCTTGCTTTAGGGAGTGCTCTTATCAGTTTCCTTACCTTCCACCACTAAGCCAGTGCTGAGCTATTGTTTCACAGTCCCCAACTCTGCATCTGCTTTCACATCCCTAGCCTTTTCTATTGGAGAACAAAAAGCTTTTTCTGACTGGTTTCCATGGACACTTCTATGTTTTAAATAAAAATAAGTTCTACTTGAAGTTACCTGAGCCATGACAGAGTTCTAAATTCCTAGACACTCCATTAGCCTCTTTTTTTTGTCAAGAATACTGCCTGTCTCAACCTTCTACCATTACTGTTTTTTCTAACTGGATGATTATCCCAGCACCTCTCATTGTCTATTCAAAGGCAATGTTCTCTAAGCCTCTCTTTCTGTAGACAATTACATGAAATAGCTCAAAGTCAGTCCCACAGTTTCTAAGGCCCCAATTCTTCTCCTTGGTTTACTATAAACAAAGGTGGCCAAACCCTAGGCCAGTTACTTCTAGCCCTTGATCCTCCTGAATGGTGTGTAATAATCTCCAAAATGTCAGTCTTCAATTCCAATCCATTTCCTGTGTACTGTGGCTCCTCCTGACAAAGCCACAAGGAAGACCACCAAAATCACAAAAGCTGAGCACCAACCATAATTGTTCTTTCCAAGTCTGGGCTAAGAAGAGGTCACCTGAAGAGATAATATCTGTGTGTTTGTATATTTTTCTAGTGTGTTCACTTGCTTTCCCTTCATCCATTTTCCCTCCACCCCATACAAAGAGATAAGCACTGCATCCTCAAAGACCTCTGATTTTTGTTGAAATAAAAAAGAAAAATAAAGCCTTACAGCCTCCTTGACCAGTTTACTACTGGATTCGATCACTGCCTCTGTCAGTGTAAATTCCGTTTTAATCATCTCCAACACATTGATAGCTGATTCCAGTGGTGTGAGTTCAGCCTCCATATCAAAGGAACAGTCTAGGACAAAGCACAGTTTTCACTTGAAGCTATTTCCTATGGAGCAGAAAAGTTATGTCCAAAAATACATGCATTTATGGAAAAGAAACATGCAACTTTAAGGTTTGTGTTTACATGCTGACATACTTGCTACCGGCTTACAAACATGTTAAGGGTTAAGGGTCCAAATTCAAATCATTGAATTTGAAATGACTTAATTTTCAAGACAGGTAAAAATTAATTTTTAACACAGGCCTTTGCATCTCAAATTTCAAGATACACACATCCTCCTCAAATACAAGCGGCTAGAAACTGAAGACCAGTTTGCTAAACAGCTGTCCAAGTTCAATTCAGGGGAAAAAATGTGCTCATACTCTGAAAAACACTCTATTATGGAGGAAAAGATGGCCATCTTAACATATCTCACTTCAGACAGCAGCAAAGTTGAGGTGAGCAAGAAACAGGTGGGAGGAAATAAAAGAATAGAAGTAAGCAAGACAATCTTAACTGGAGAAAACTAGAGCCAGAGGATAGTCTAATTCTAGAAGGAAAAAGACCACTATGATCAAAACATAGGGCAACTTAACCCTGAATCCTTCAGTTCCGGGTGTAAATTTGATAAAAACGTAACTCTAAATAAAGCCAGAAAAGAATACAGATATAGACATACCTAAATTTTCCCCTTCTTCAATGCGCGATAGACACTGCATAACCCGCAGCAGACGGGACACGGTATGCTCCTTCCCCAAGGGCCTGACAAGCAAAGCTGGGGAACAAGACATCGTTGGTTCGGCGACCCCCTAGCCCCAACCCCCTGGCCACGGAGGTCCCCTTCCCAGGCGCCCGATTCGGCCCTCACCCTGCATGATGTCCCGGATCTGCCTGAAGTCCCCGTACCGGCTACTTCGAAAGGCCCGCAGCGCCTCGTGGAAGTAGAACTTGAGCACCCAGCGGTTCACAGCCTCCTCCAGCCGTGCCTCCCCCGCACCCCGCTCCGTAGCGCCCCCTAGCCCCGGATCGTGCCGCCCCCGCCGAGCCCGTCCGCCGCTGCGGGACGCCCGGCGGCTTGCCGCCCGCCCGCTGCTGTCGCTGCTCCCGCCTCCTCCCGCCATCGCGTCCGATCGCCGCGCACCCTCCCCACCCTCCCGACCGGGCCTCTTCCTCGACTGTGACGCCGCCGGGTCACGCACGACGCCCGGGCCGGAAGCGGGACCCACCGTCCCGGCTCCCGCGGCCATGATAGAGACGGTGTTCCGAACCGCCCGCGGGCTTCTGGGAGGGATTGAACGGTGGGGCCCCGGCCTCCCTCTCGGACTCCGTAGTTCCCGTGCGCGGGCCGCGGTTTCTGCTGGGGTTTGAAGTCCGACGCGCTCAGACGCGTAAACCCACAGGGCTTTGCGGTCCAGAGTCGACTTTCTCCGAAATGATGGAGAACAGTACTAGAGACGCGGGCTATGTGTAAGAGTGGAATGTAGCATACGTGGAGGAAACTTTATTAAACAAATTTACACCAACAAATAATGTAAAGCAAAGATCAGTGTTAACCCGATCGAGATCAAGAAATAGAATATGGCCGGTACCCTCAAAACCTCTAGACATGTGACATAAATTTTTTAAATTACAAAAATAATACATTCTGTTGTAGAACAATTAGGGAAAATATTTAACCTCTAAGTCACCCATAATCCCACATGAAAAAATAAGTTGACATTTAGCTCTATAAGCTTATTCTGGGTGTGTGAATTTACAAAAAACGGATTATACTATATATATTTTATATAACCCTCATTTTTCATTTAACATGCAATGAACATCTTCCCATGCCATTAATTTTTTTTTCTACAGTATCTTTAGCAGCTACATAGCATTCCAGTATATGGATGCATCAGTTTTCTTTTATCTAAACCCCTACTATAAGATGTTTAGGTTTTTCAAAATTTTGTAATCCTAGACAATCTCCATATTAGAAACGTCCTTTTAACTGTGATGCATTAATTCATAAGTATTTCCTTAGGTAATTTCCTTAAGTGGAATTACTGAGTCAAATGATATGCAGTAGAATACAGATCAGAACATTTCGCTCATCACTCATCAACTTTTGCTTTTGAACAAGGTGCAGACTACTTAACATGATTTTAAAGATTTATTATTTTTTTTGTTTGTTTTCAACAGAAGAGAGAGAGAGAGAGAGAGAGAGAGAGAGAGAAAGAGAGAGAAAGAGAGAGAGACAGATATAGAGGAAAGGGGGAGGGCCCAGAACAGTCTCCATAGTTGCACATCATCAATTTTTTCACATAGTTTCATTCCACAGGTGGGCGTAGGGCTGCACAGGGCAGGAACTGGGCCAGGGTCTCACCCTGGTGAAAACCGAACTGGGGGCACTTCCAGTTCAGCATATGGGGCTGCATGGGCCGGGGCCGGGATTCGATCCTCGGTCCCCGGGGCTGCAAAGTGAACGCTTAACCCACTGAGCCATCCCAGCTTCCCCTTAACATGATTTTAAAACCTAAAGAGGCCATCTGCCAACTTCATTTTGGGCTCACAAATGCACAACCTCTATCACTCACTCCCATTTCACCTGCTACTCAATCTGCTTGGACCCTTCCTTTGGTCAATTCTTGCCTAACCACACCCTTATTGTCTTTCAAGCTTCATTTAAAAGACATTTCAGGCTTTCTTGACTTTCTGGGCTAGGTTAAATCCTCCTTGCTGCTACTTTTTTTTTTTTTTTTTAAACTCTTCAGCACCTCATATTTCACCCTTTCTGAAATATATTTTCCACAGTAAGCTCTTCTGGGGGCAGGCACCCTGTCTGCTTGTTCACCCTACATCCCGGAACCTAGCCCAGAGCCTGAGGTTGAAATGAATTGATTAGGCATGAGAATAAGGCTTTTTATACAGGTTGAAAAACTGTACCAGGGAAGCTGGGATGGCTCAACGGGTTAAGTGCTTGCTTTGCAGCCCCGGAGCCAAAGGATCAAATCCTGGCCCAGGTGGACCCATATGCTGAACTGGGGTGTGTCCCCAGTTCAGTTCTTGCTGGGGCCTGAACTGAACTTGCCTGCGCAGCCCTGTGCCCACCTGTGGAGTGAAACTATATGGAAAACTAATGCTGTCAATTATGAAGACTGCTCTGAGCCCTCCCCCTTCTCTCTGTCTCTCTCTGTCAAAAAACAAAAATAACTTAAAAGAAAAAGAAAAACTGTACCTCCAGAAAATTTTATTTGCTGAAATTTAATTTCATGCCCACCAGCAAATTGTATTTAAGGACATTCTAAGGGCTGCCTCCCATTTATTATATATTTGTGTTATGATTTTCTAGATACAAAACAGCTGACTACATATTCTTATGAGTACACCAGGTACCTTCTTTGAGTTCTTTTCTCCCTTTCTATCCTTGTAGATAGGCCTGGAAAGGACTTAAAAACAAAATCGTAGTCCCTTCTCTCCTTAGTGCCTAACTCCAGTTCTAAATCTACTTCCAGCCTCCATCTTACTGGACACATTCCTGAACCATACTTTCTTGTTTGCATTTCTGTGATGGTTTGCCACAATGGCCTTGAAGAGTCCATTCCCCACTCCTTCATTGGGTGCATCATTTTCCAGGGGAGTAAGTTAGTAAGGGGCATTTCCAGAGGACTGGGTCAGCCTGGAATGGGTGTAAAAAGGAAGTGAGGACATGGGGTGTAAGTCATCTACAGGTGTCTCTGATGCTTTTGGAATTCACTGCCTGGGCCAAATAGGGAAATCACAGTTCTAGTGGGTGGGTATGCCCCCTCCTCATAGCTTCAAAGGCTCTTCTACCAGCCCCACTAGATTTGAACCAGCAAGGATCCATATTAGAGCCCCTAAATGACAACTCAGGAGGTTAAGTAGCAGCATTGTGGAAGCTGTGGAATCACATGCTGGGCCCTTGGATTAATTAGACATACACCTTATTCTGTGTAGTATTCTGATCTGACAATATCTCCATGTGGTGGACATTCCAGAATAGGGAAGGAAACCTCTCCATCTGACAGATCTTTGGTGATTGTGGCTGCTTTGCAATCCCAGCCTGCCTGCCCTAACAGGGAGCCATTACCTGCCTCAAATCCTAACTCTTCCATTTGCTAGCTCTGTAACTTTGAGCAAATTACTTAGCCATCTCTGTGTCTCTGTTTCCTCACCTGTCAAACACAAAAAATAGTGGAACCTCATGGGGATTGTATGAAAATTAAGTGAATTACTATTGTTTGTGTTTGACAGTTGAGGTCTGGGGATCAAATCCCTCCCCTGGCCTGTGCAAACCCATATGCTGAACTGTGTAACAACTAGTAACCTCTGAGATGGTGGCAAAGGTTCTCACCTCCCATGCAGGAGGCCCCCAGTTCAGTTCCCTCTCCATGTGGCCCCACATCTACTTGTGTGGAATGAAACTATGTCACAGCTAATGATATACAACTAGGAGACTGCTCTGGGCCCTCCCCACTTCTCTCTCTCTCTCACCTTCTCACTTTCTCTCAAACAAGAAAATAAATCTTAAAAAAATAAAAAAGAATACACCATCATTTATTTAATGTTGTTATCATATCTTTCCAGTTATAATTTTTTGTGTAATTAACACTGTGATAAAAATCATTGTACTTAAATCTTGGTGTTCACTTATGATTATTTCCATAGGACAAATTTCTCAACAATGGCTCTTGCTATTCATTTCTTTTTGTTTCTGATTTGCTTTCTGGAAATGTTATATGGATTTATACTCTCACTAGCACAGACTGAAAGTAGTGCCTGTTTCACAGCACCCTCCTTAGTATAGGGCTTGGATCATTGCATGGACTCAGTAAACGTAAGCTTATTTTATTAACTCATCCAGTGCCTGCCTGAAAAGCCTTTTTTTTTTTTTTAATCTTTTTATATTTATAGTGAAAAGCCTTTTATTCTCTTCTCTATTAAAAGTCTATTTTTTCATTTTTTAACTTAAGATACAACTTAATGAAGTACATAAATATTGTTTGATAAGTTTTTTTCCCTTTTTTCAAAGTTCCACCATCATATGGCTGTACCAATGTTGCAGGAAGCGACCCCGGATGGAGGATATCAGACGCTCAGACAACTCTTTAGATAGAGGAAGGAGATTTTATTAGCTGGCAGGGCACATGGGGCTAGAAGCACCTCCTAAGCACGTGCTCCCCGCAGTTAAATTTCTTTTAGCTTATATAACTTTTCCAGTGTCCACGTGATTCCTTTGTCGAGGGCCCTACAGGGTGGGGAGGAGGAATCTTGGTGGGACTCTTGGAGTTTCCGGATAAATCTTGTTTGGGGTATAAACCTTGTTAGAGGTTTCTTGATAAATCCTGTTACTTTTGTGTTTTCGAGGGTCTCCAGGAGGCCAGTCACAGATTTATAGGATATAGTTCATCTGTCACCGGTGTGAGAGTCTCCAAGTGGCCCCTTTCCTCCGCTATCTTAAAATTCTTCCCCTCTCACCAACATCACTCTTCCTTACCACAAATACCAAACTCTTACCTAAAGAATCTGTTTTGAGGAACTTCAGTGCTTCATGCTCTCGCCTTGGGTACCAGCAGGAGGCAGTGTGGTATAGGGGACAAGCCATGGTCAGCATGCTATGGACTATGGCCCAACTTCCTGGCCTGGGTAAGGAATTAACCTTTAGTTAGGAGCCTTGTTTTCCCCATCTGCTAAACAGGAACAGGGTATAAAATGGACACTTTATAGGGTTGTAGTGAAGATGAAATGAGATAAGGCCTGTGAACAATGCCTGACACATGTCAATTAAATTGGCAAGGTTTTAAAAATAATAATACCCAGTATTAGGGAGGGTGCTGTGAAACAGGCACTCCTTTCAGCCTGTGTTAGCGAGAGTATAAATCAGTATAACATTTCCAGAGAGCAACTCAGAAACAAAATAAAACGAACAGCAAGAGCCATAAAAATTCCACTGTTGAGAAATTTGTCCTATGCAAATAATCACAAATGAACACCAAGATTTAAGTACAAAGATTTTAATCACAGTGTTACTTATACAAAAAATTAGGACTGGAAAGATCTGATAATAACATTAAATAAGTCATGATGTAGTCTTAAAAAAAAATTATTTTCTTGTTTGAGAGATGGTGAGAGAGAGAGAGAGAGAGAGAGAGAGAGAGAGAGAGAGAGAGAGAGAGAGAAGTGGGGAGGACCCAGAGTAGTCTCCTAGTTGTATATCATTAGTTGTGACATAGTTTCATTCCACACAAGTGGTTGTGGGGCCACATGGAGAGGGAACTGAACTGGGGGCCTCCTGCTCCTGCATGGGAGGTGAGAACCTTTGCCACCATCTCAGAGGTTACTAGTTGTTCCACAGTTCAGCATATGCATTTGCACAGGCCGGGGGAGGGATTTGATCCCTGGACCTCACAGTTAGAAAGCAAGAACTGAACCTGTTGAGCTATCCCAGCAACCCCGTCATGGTGTATTCATCATAAGGAATTTTATTCTGTGATAAAAATTATGCCCCCCTTAATAATAAATAAATGAGTAAATAATTACATATCCAAAGATTATTTAATGCTTCAAGTACAAGAAAAGAAAAAGGGTAGAAACATAAATATAATAATCATATAAAAATATTTGAGCATTTACTGTTTATCATTTACTATGCTAGGGTGTTTTACACCTGTTATTTCATTTAATCTTCACCAAAATCCTACAAAAGAGGTATTATTGTGCCATTTTCACAGATGAATAAACTGAGGGTCCAAGAGGTTAAGTGACTTGCCCAAGATGTCATGATGAATATATGTCTGAATCAGATTTTAGATCCAGATATTTTTTATTCTAACCAACATAGAATGACAAGAGATTTCAAATTTTTCTTACTTAGACTTTTCTATATTTTTCTAGTTTTCTGTAATAAGTAGGAGGAAAAGGTTTCTAATAAAAATTATCTTTTATGAAGCCTTAGTGTGATACCTGACTCATAGAAGAGGCTCAAGTGATCTCCAGAGTCTAAACTACCTTCTCTCTATGACAGAACATTTCCTATTATATGTTATGTGAGGTTATCTTACATGGTGCACCAACTAACATTTTATATTTTTATTTATTTTATTTATTTTTGACAGAGAGAGAGAGAGAGAGAGAGAGAGAGAGAGAGAGAGAGAGAGATACAGAGACAGAGAGAGAACTGAACTGGGGAAGCTCCCAGTTCATCATATGGTTCCGCACGGGCCGGGGCCGGGATTTGATCCTCGGTCCCTGGTGCTGCAAAGTGAGCGCTCAACCCACTGAGCCATCCCGGCTTCCCCACCAACTAACATTTTAAAAATATTAATGACAACCAACTTTTTTAAAAACATATATTTGAAATATGTATCAATTGAGCCTTTCATTACTTGGATATTATTGCTCAGGACAAGTCTTAAGTAGGTATTTAAGTTAAAATAGAGTCATACAAAGAAAAATGATATAAGTACAGGTGGCCTGTAACTACATTAAAAATCGTGAAGGTGACATGCAAGTGATGGAAATCTGGGAAACACTGTTTGGGCATCTGTGGGCTGGAGAACAGAAACAGGGGATGAAGCCCAGCATGGATTGGAGGTTCCTAAGGCCTTTCGATTCAGCACATGGAACATTTGTGTCTCGTACTCACCTTGACTGGTCTTTCAAATTCCCCAAGAGAAAATTCTCAGATCAGCAATGAGAGTTACAGAAATTAAATTAAAGAGGGCTTTGAGGTGGGAATAGGAGATAGTCTGGTTGGAAGTCTAAGTGAAGGCATTGTCTTGAAGCCAGATGCACCAAGTTTTGGATGTTAGCTTGAGAAAACATCAGTTGTCTGTAGCCAAGATTGGAGGAAGGGACAGTTGGAAATAATGGGAGGCTTAAACTCTAAAGCCAAGCTATTCAATGGCATCATCTCTCCAAATCTGGTTCCCTTACTTATGCAGGTCAGAGAGTCAAAAATGGCTTTATCCTCCATGGGCATTTGCTGTACCTTTATTGAGGTCCTACTTTATGAGTCAAAGCTCTGTAGGTTCTAGGAGCACAAATATAGAGAAAACAACTAATCTTGTCTTCAAGGAGTTGAAGGTCTAGGTAGGGGACCAACATGTAAAAATAATGAAACTACATTTTAATTTTGAGCAATGGTTATATATTACTTCTATAGCCCCTCTCCTAACCCTTTAAATAAATACTCCTAAAATGGGCATATTCAACCCCAAGTGATGAGGAATACATTAGGATTGTATGGGACAATTGAAAGAATCTAGGTTGGGAGTCAGACATATCTGGGTTCGAATTCCATCCTTCCATCTCCACAGCATCAAAATTAGAAGTCTTCAAACTGAATTATACATATTCCTGGGCCTGAAGTCTTTTTAAGGGGGGAATCAAGCTTTATGTGTTATCTTTCTTAAAACTAATCTGTCTGAGAACATATCAGTGTTAGAGACCCTGCCAGTTTCCCTGACCTAATCATCTGTCTCCCACTTTGCAAAAGATAAGGCAGACCACCTGAATCTTACTGTGGAATATATTATGACAGGAGAAACTGAGTTTGGATGCAAATAAAGGAATAGTTCAAAAAACTAATGTTCCATTAACTACTCCCTTATTCATTGCAGTAAGAAGTGAATTTTCAATGGAAATAATTTTATGCTTCTTTGATTGATATTATTAGTGCATAACTAATAACTGTAACACTAACTTAAGCCCGAGAAAATTGTTGATATTTAGAGCTTTATGGTCATAATATAAAGGTTCCTGCAGAAGTAATGCCCTTTTTAAAGTAGTCGGGGATAGCTCAGTGGTGGAGCGCTTGCCTTGCAATCACGAGGTCTGACGTTTGATTCTCCTTCCGGCCCATGCAAACCCATATGCTGAACTGTGGCACAGCTGGCAACTGCAGATGGAATGGTAGTGAAGGTTCTCGCCTCCCATGTGGGAGGCCCCTGGTTTGGTTTCCACCCTGTGTGGAACCACATCCGCCTGTGTGGAATGAAACCATGCCACAACTAATGAAGTACAACTATGGAGACTGCTCTGGGCCCTCACTTCTCTCTCTCTCTCTCTCTCTCTCTCTCTCTCTCTCTCTCTCTCTCTCTCTCTCTCTCTCTCTCTCACCTTCTCTCAAACAAGAAAAATAAATCTTAAAACAAAAAAAATAAAGTAGGGGAAGCTGGGATGGCTCAGTGGGTTAAGCTCTCACTTTGCAGCCCCGGGGACCGAGGATCAAATCCCGCCCCAGCCCGTGCGGACCCATGTGCTGAACTAGGGAGTACCCCTTGTTCAGTTCTCACAGGGGTGAAGACCCCGGCCCAGTTCCTGCCCTGTGCAGCCCCGCGCCCACCTGTGGAATGAAACTATGTGGAAAAACAAATGATGTGCAACTATGGAGACTGTTCTGGGTCCTCCCCCTTCTCTCTGTCTCTGTCTCTGTATCTCTCTCTCTGTCAAAAACAATTAAAAAAGAATCTTAGAAAAAGATAAAGTAGTATAGCAGAATTATACATGCTTATGATTTTGTAATAACAGATTTGGTATAGATTACTAGCTCATAATAAGGGACATTACTTCACCTGCACCCTGTGTATTTTAAAATTAATAAAGTCATATATTGTTGCAAAATAATAGGGTGATGAATAAGAGACTTTCAAACATTAAAATATATTACATTAGAGTATTTGGTAGGGAACACGGATTTCAAGGAGAAAAACGACTTAAAATGTGATTGTTCAAGGAGGACTTGTCCATACCTATTTATTTTTAAATGGATGATAGTAGATATCAGATCACTTGGTATTTATTTTTCATTAGATGTCTTTATGACAGTGATATAACAGTTTTATTTTTTAATGTAATGTGCCAGAGATTACATCTTTTGCATCTAGTTAAATTCATGACAAATCACCCCAGAAAGCTTCCTTATGTCATTTTCAAGTCAGTCACCATCCCCCACCCCACTATTTGGATTTCAAACATCTTAGTTTTGTCTGTTCTTGCATTTCATAGAAACAGAATTATATAGTAGGTGCTTTTTGTGTCTCATTTGCATAACGATGTTTTTGAGATTCATCCACTGCTGAGCAGTGTTGCATTGTATAAAAATCCACAATTTACCTGTTCTCCATAGATGTAATATTTGGACTGTTTCCAATTTGGGGCAATTACGTATAAATAAGGCTACTAAGAGCATTCTTGTTCAAGTAAAAAAAGTTAATACAGTAGCCCTTCCCCACGTATCCACGGTTTCACTTTCCTTGGTTTCAGTTACCCCTGGTTAAAAATAGCCCAAAAATATTAAATGGAAAATTACAGAAATAAACTATTCATAAGTTTTAAATTGCATGCCATTCTAAGTAGTGCGATGAAATCTGGAGCCACCCTGCTCCATCCCACCTGGGATGTGACTCATCCCTTTGTCCAGTGTCTCCACACTGTACACACTACCCACCCAGTCACTTAGTCACCTAGTAGCCATCTTGGTTATCAGATCTACTGTTGCAGTATCACAGTGCTTGTGTTCAAGTCACCCTTATTTTACTTAATATGACCGCAAAGCACAAGAGTAGTGATGCTGGCAATTCAGATATGCCAAAGAGAAACTATAAAGTGCTTCCTTTAGGTGAAAAGGTGAATACAGTACAATAAGATATTTTGAGAGAGACCCCATTCACATAACTTATTGCAGTGTATTGTTATAATTATTCTACTTTTATTGTTAGTTAATAATCTCTTACTGTGTGTAATTTATAAATTAAACTTTATCATAGGTATGTATGTATAGGAAACATAGTATATATAGGATTCAGTATTGTTCTGGGTTTCAGGCCTCCACTGGGGATCTTAGAATGTAACCCCTGCAGATAAGAAAGGACTACTATAAGATGAAAACTTTTTAGATGTCAACTTTAAAATGTGTAAGGGGATACACATTGTTAGGTGGTGGTTTCTTTCGTGTTTCTTTTTATTGTGAAGTGTAACATCCATTTAAAAGAATGCCAAGCTGTTTTCCAAAGTACTTATACCATTAAACACTGCTGCCTTAACCTAATATTGCAATAATTTGATGAGTATACGAGTATAGTGATATTTATTAGAAATATCTTCTCTCACTCTTTGGTTCATCTATTATACTCTATGTGGAGTTTATTTATGAACCAAGTATGTAGCTTTTGTGTAGTTTCATCTATCATTCTTTTCCTTTATTGTGAATGCTGTGTAATAAATCTTTTCCTATTCATAAGTCATGAAGATACTTTTTTTATAATTTATTTTATTGTTTTTAACAGAGACAGACAGAGGCAGAGAGACAGAGAGAAGGGGGAGGGCCCAGAGCAGTATCCATAGTTGTACATCATCAGTCTTCAACCTGGTTTTGTTCCACACAGGCGGGCCGGGGGCACGCAGGTCGGGAAGTGGACTGGGGCCTCCTGAATGGGAGGCACATCTCCTTAAGCCATGGGCCCAACTGACGGACAAGAACCGAACTGGGGGCCTCCCACATAAGAAGCACACCCCAGTTCAGCATATGGGTCCACATGGGCTGGGGCTGGGATTCGATCCTTGGTCCCCAGGGCTGCAGAGCGAGTGCTTAACCCTCTGAGCCATCCCGGCTTCCCCCATGAAGATATTTTTATATATTATCTTCCAAAAATCTGTAGATTTTTGCCTTTCGCATTTAAGTCTTTTATCCACCTGGATATGATGTTTGTGAATGGCATGAAGTAGGGGTCCAATTTCATTTTTTCCCTATGTGGTTACCGTATTCATCTATCTCAGCACCATTTATTGAATAGATCTTCTCTCACACTCTGTGGTGCATCCCTTGTTATAAATTACAGGGCCATAGAAACATGTGTCTGTCTCCAGGTATACACATTTAAAAAAAATAATTTTGATGAAATATGCAATTTAAAAATTCTGAAGCCCACTTTACTAAACAAATTGTGTAGTCTTTATAGTTATTTAATTTCTCCAAGTTTCCTGCACTGTTTGGAAAATAAAAAGTGGTCATGGAATAAAGTGGCTAGAAGCTCTGACATAATATGCCTCAGGGAGCAGTAGTAGTGGATGTTGTGTGTGTGTGTTCTGTTTTTTCTGTTGATCTATTTCAATGTTATGTAGTACATGGAAACACCCCCTGTGGGGCAGGAACTGCCAGAGGATGTGACATTTGGGTGGGTCATGAATGAAGGTGGAATTTGTTATCTCTTTTTATGATTGTGATCTGTTGGCTGTCCATGGCACATTTCTCACGTGGGTTTCATTTACTTTATATTTTATCTGGATTATAAGGGTCCAGAGGGAAATCACTGTGCTGCGCCCACATGTGGGCTGTAGCAACTCCCAGTAGCAGTTGCTTAAGAAGAGAGTGTTGGCTCCTTGTTTGTTGGCCTCATATACGTGTCGTGGAGGGCAGGGCTGGGTCTTTTTAAAATTCCTGCCACTGTAGTGCTACAGGATTCCTGAGTTACACCCACGCAGTGCTCCCTCCCCAAACCCCAGGCACTGGCCAACACACACACACAAATTCATCCACTCACCCCCAGCACCAAACCACTCATGGGAGTGGTGAAATCCACACCACACCTTCTGTACAGTCTTGCCTCTGAGGGAGAGAGCTTAGGGTCTTGCACACACAGTAGGTACTCGATAAGCATCAGATGAATAACAAATGAGTAACTACATTAAGATTAGAATTTAGGAGCACGTTCCCATCTGCTGTGGTGTGGCAAGAAATGGGTCGATTATGTGGCCATTCCCAGTCCTGAGTGTGCATTGAAATCACTGGGTTTGGGGAGGGGTGCAGATCTCCCCCACCCCATTGAATTAGAACAGAGATGTGCAGGAAAAAGCTATTTTAAGTTAACTCTCTGGGATATTCTGATTTTGATGTCCAGTCAGGTATGGGAACACCTGGATTCATTCTTTCTCAGAAGTACCAATTTGGCAGTACTTATCAAAACTTAAAATTCATATGCCTTTTAACCTACACTTCCTCCTAGACTTTATCCTATGCCCCAAAATATAGACACAAAGGTATTCAGGGCAGCATTTTTGAAGTAGAAAAATATTTGAAACTGGGAAAATATCTGTTCTTTCATTAGACAGATTTTATTAAGCGGTGCTCCCATACCTCAGAGATAGTGTGAGTTTGGTTTCAGACCACTGCAGTAAAGTAGGTATCACAATGAAGAGAGTCATAATCTTTTTTTCTGGTGAAGGGTCTTGCTTTTAGTTTGTAAAAAATTCAACACCTATGAAATGCAATAAAGCCAAGTGCCATAAAACAAGGTATGTGTGTATTCTCAATACCAGACACAACAGTGATTAACAACAGCAACAAAATAATAAATTAAGTCCCTACTCTTATATAGACTTACATTTTAGTCTATCAAAGGAGGACTGAATGAATAATTTATGATACACCCAAGTGCAAGGCAATATTATTTCACTGCATCAAGAGGAACAAGATTTTGTAAATATATACTGCTTTTAAAAGATTTTCAAGACACATTTCTAAAAAAAAGAAAGGTAGGAAGCATTAGAATGCATTGCCTATTCAAAAATCAATAAAATAAAATAAATAAAAAAGAGAAAAATAAGTTACAAAATAGTGCATGTAGCATTGCCCTATTCATGTATAAAATATTTATACATATACATAGGTATACACATATACGCATGAGAAAAAATTGTGGAAGAATGGTAAAAAATTTAGTAGCTATCACTGGGAAGTATGACTTAAGATGGGAAATTTTGATTTTATCTTTATTTCCTTTCATACTGTGTCAACTTTTTAACTTAAGGAAATATTACTTTTATAATTTTTTTTTGACTTTAAAAAGTTCCCCCTGGAGAACCTTGAGTGCATGTGATGTTTCAAATTTCCAGCAGGGGGCAGCAGTGATTCTCAAATATTTCTGACGTCAGCAAAGCTGAGGCTTTGTGCCCACAGATTTCCAATTCCAAGCCCAAATACTATACTTGTATCACCAGATTACAAAGGAAACAAAAAGCAATACCATAGAAAGCTCAAAATGCTGTAGAAATTGTTGTGACAAAACATTTCTTCTACGCTTCTTTATTAACATATGTACATGAGTCTAAACTGCCTTTTATTTCTCTGGAGCTCAGTTTTCTTATTCATTAAAATCATACTGTTTGATGAGATAATCTTAAAAGGTCTTTTCCCAGCTCTAAAATTCTATGACTTTAGGAATCTCAATCAGCATCAAGAAGAAACAAGCCCCAGTGCCCTCTGAAATTAATTGGCTTATCAAAGAATCTGCTTTACATCCCTGAGCTGATCAGGATGAATTATTACCCATTTATCTTTAGTGTAGATCAAAGAATACCTTTTTGGTGGGGTGAGAGAGAAGGATGTTGGTATTTATTCAATTTGCTGTTGGAGAAAAAGGAGAACTCTCCCACTCTATAAATGTTTAGCATGTGTATAAAGGTCGTAGGTCTGGTGTTTAGAAATTATACACAGGCTTACGAAAGAATCTTTACTGGGTTGGCCAAATTAAACAGCAGGCAGTTGTAGAGAAATAAACACAAGTTAACATTTAACCACAAGGCCGTGTTCTTGCTGCTTAGTCTTTCTCAATAGGAGGGGCCCATGAGGGTTTGCAGGGTGCTGGTTACTCTAATGAGACTGTGTGTGGGTTCCTCTGGGAACTCACCTACCTACCACTTTTATAAAAAATGTATAGTTAAAAAAATATATATATAATGTTTAAGCATTTAATATTTATATATTTAAGCATCTGAATCATAAACTATTCCAGTTCCTTCATGCCCCAACAGCAGTTCTCTTTTTACAGATAACCCTTTATAAATTGTAAATTTTATTTTTTTAACATTGGCACAGGACTACATAGTTAATAAGTGGCTGAAGCAGGATTCAAACCTGTAACTGGCTCCAAACCCTCACCCTTGACCATGGTACTATATGAAATGAGAGGACTCCATCTACTTGTTATTTGAAAGAGGTTGAAGATCTGCAAGAGTAGCTGGGTATAAGTATGTACAGCGAGTGATTGTTGTGTCACAAAGCTTCGTCTAACCCACATGCATTAAGCACTCTCTATGTGCCAGCCTATCAGGTGTTGGTGTAGTGGTATCAAAAAATGAAGTCAACTTGATCTTTATACTTTAAGCGACTTCTAGGTTTTGGAGGAGTGAGGAGCTGAGAAGTAAGCGAACATAACCCATGAAAAATAATAGGGAAACACAAATAAGGAAGAAGAAATCAAGGCCAAATAGCAGGATGGTTAAATCCATGGGGTCTGGAGTCCAGTCCTTAGCTGTGAGACCTCTAAGCCTCAGTTTTCTCATCTATAAAATGGGGATAACCTCTAGTATAGAATTCTGTGAGGGTTAAATGATTTAATGCATTATGAAGTTGCTTAGCATTGAACTTGGAGGATGAAAACACTTGTTAAAAGATTAGTTAATAATATTGTTTGATAAAGCTTAAGCAAAATCAGAATATGCGTATAACCACATTTCTGGGATGGATGTCCCTTTCTCAAATTATTCTGAATCTGCCAGCACTAAAGACCCATTTCCTTGAGATTTCTTTTTCTCCCTGACATAGTTATTTTTTGATCCTACTAGAATGTGTCCAGGAAAGAATGATGTGGGAAAGGGACCCCAGCACAGGGAAGGAGAGCTGAAATAGGCAATAGACCCCATTAGAGGGAAATCAAGAGAATCAACCTGGAGTGTTTGTTAGAAAATTTCTAGGAACCATTCTCCAAGATTTTCATTCTGTTCCAAATTGAATTTAAATACATTCTTTACTAACATGTTAAAATAACTATAATTGTAGGAAGGGTTTCACATGATTTTATCCTACAATCAGTTCCCTTCCCAACCAGCATCTTTATTGGTTTCCCCCAAACACTGACTCACCCCTTTCATCCTCAGTCAAGGACATTGTTTATTGATATGCTACAGTGGCTACCCCTTTTAGCTTCTGAGTCTTAGCATGAGGGCACGCAAGATTTTTCACCTGAAACCCTCTGTCTTCTGACAGCCATATAAGCTAACTTCACTCTTCATCTAAAAACTCACCTGGAAGCCTTACCAGCTGAGTTTCTTAATTTTGTCCTCTGTCCCTTGCCATAGATGGCAACTGGGGTTGTTGGAATGTTTTATTTTATTTTTATTTTTTAATAGAGAGAGAGAGAGAGATACAGTCAGAGACAGAGAGAAGGGGGAGGACCCAGAACAGTCTCCATAGTTGCACATCATTGGTTTTTCCACATAGTTTCATTCCACAGGTGGGTGGGGCTGCACAGGGCAGGAACTGGGCCGGGGTCTCACCCCAGTGAGAACTGAACTAGGGGTACTCCCCAGTTCAGCATATGGGTTTGCACGGGCCGGGCTGATCCTCGGTCCCCGGGGCTGCAAAGTGAGAGCTTAACCTCCTGAGACATCCCGGCTTCCCCTGTTGGAATGTTTTAGATCTTTGTTACATGTATAAGTTCTGGTTCTTCCTATGGGGGGCAGCATGGATATGTGGCGAGAGCAGAGACCCTGGAATGTGGCATAAATTCATACAGCAGCAGCACTCCTGAGTTCTCAAATTAATTCTGGCTGTCCTTTGTCACCTTGGGACTGCTGCTTTATTCTCGTGGGTAGTTGTCTTACATCCTGGCTTCTCCATGCTGCTGTCCCTTCCCCACTTCACTTCTCTCCAAGAATGGACAGAGGACCCTCTTTTAAATTCCCAAAGCACAACTCAGACCCTACTGTGTGTCCCACCAATCACTGTAGTGTCCTCATCTGTCAAATGGGAATACTTATAGGCAGCCCTTTCTCACTGAATTCTTGTGAGAATGAAATGAGATCAGGCATGTTTACAGAACTTGGCACACAGCAAGTTGTGGCGGATAATCTTAGACTGGTTTGTTCAAAATCCATGCCATCCTCTTTCTAGCTTGCTTCCTGGACCGTAGAGGCTGGAAAGCTAACACTACTTTGTCAAGCTCCCTTGCAACTACAATTCTGTTGGTGATTTAGATTCCTTTTGTGTGGGACTTCAGAACTAAGAGTTATGTGGAGGGGGGAGCAGGTGTGAAGCATCCATTTTGCCCGTGCTGATTCTGGCCAAGGCCGCGTAATTCTGGAGCCAGCAGCTGTGGTAGCAGCTTAGCAGTTCTGAAGCTTCTGGGTAGTGGCAGACACTGCAGCTTGCCTGTCAACCTGTTTCACAGTGTAATTTTAGAAGTAGAATTTCATTCCTGGCTGTTTAACCTAGAGTCTATTTCTTAACTTTCCTAATGATTCTGTGAGCTATCCACACCCTTTGATAAATCCCTTTGTGCTTAAATTAGCAAGAGAGGAATCTGTCGTCTGCAGCCAAGAAAACTGACCAATACATAAGAGATCAATAAACCTGAGTTGTTACTGTTCTTTTAAAACCTTGCCAAAGGCTCGGTAATAAAGCAAGTAATTACATTTCAGGGGAAAAAATTTAAAACTAGCTACTAATAAGACCGTGTAAAATAATTTCTAGTGTAGCACTATTTCATAGAGCTTTCTTTAATGATGGAAATGTTCTATATTTGCACCCAAAATGGTGGCCATTTGTAATATGTGGCTATTGAGCACTTGAAATGTGGCTATTATGACTAAGGAACTGAATTTTTAATTTGATTTAATTTTAATTAACTTAAAATTAATTGTATGCAGTTGGTGGCTACTGTGTTGGATAGGACAGTCCTCGAATGTCTCAGACTTACCCACCCACAAGAGTCTTTTATAGCCATCTCTTTCTCTGGCCAAGAAGCTTCTTCTGTTAGTTTTTCCTCAATCCCCAGTCTCAGGCCACATTTTAATAACCTACAGAGGTGCAACATACCCATGGCAATGAGAACTTTTATATGCTAAGTTTAGGGTCTCATTGTTTCCAAACTCCATTCTAGGATTGGCTTTTTACTTGCACAATCCAAAAGTTCACAGAAGTGTTTTTGCTAAAATGTAATCTGTCTGAAAAGGAAAATCTAGGCTGACCAGACATACCATTTTAAACGGGACAGAAAACAATGGTCCTGCTCTGTTTCAAATATATGGTTAGCCTAGTCTCATTGGGCTAAATTCAAGGTTGACCATACGTACTGTTTGAAATGGGACAGTACTATTGTTTTCTGTCCTGTTTAAAATGGTACATCTGGTCAACCTAGGCAAATCTCACCCTTCACTTAGAGAAAGAAAACCATTTTATTTGTAATATATATATCCATAATTTATAGATATTGCATTTCCAAAAATATTATGGTCTTATATTAGTTAAACAAGTGGTTCTCATATCTTGCTGCATATTGTAATTACTATAATAAAGAAATATATTGTCAGCCACACTCCACACCAATTAAATTAGCATTGTGGAAAATGGTTAAAGGGAACCAAAACTATCTGCAACACTCTAATTATTTTCAAAAAGAAGAATGTATACCTATATTAGCTAGTAATTAAAAGTTAATAAAAATATTAAAAAATAATGCTAGGATTTTAAAAGTGTTAATTTATTGTGAGATAAGATAAATAATTATAAACTTGTTATTCAAAGTCAAACTTTTATTTTTCCATTTTGGTTGACTAGAGGTCACAAGGTGACTTTTAGTAATCGTAGAGCCATCATCCAACAACTCTGGAAAGCTTCTGGAATGCAAACATTAATAAAGAGTGCAGATTTTAGTCATACTCCTCTTCCATATTGCCACTTTCACTTGTCCTGTGAACAAATGGAAATAATAAACTATACATGATTTATAGGCCTTCCTTCCCATACAACCAAACAAATGGACAATTCAAGGGAAGCTGAGAAAAAAGAGAAGAGGTGTCCAAGTTCAATGTCAGATGGTCTCTTCATTATGCTCCCCATCTCTCCACTTCCTCACATAGACATAGATGTTCCTTGTGAATGAACTTGGCTCTCTATGTGCTTCATACCAGAATGGGATGGTCCCAAAAAGTTTGAAGAGAGGAACTCACATTTCCTGAAATGATTTTCTCTTGACATTAATTCAAATTTAGGAAGGAGCTGCCTAAGTCTTTTATAAATACCCATGAAATATATTTGACTCAAGACTGATTTTATTTCCTCCTGTTCTCTCGGTGACTCTTTTATCTTTACCAGAATGATGCTATGGCTTCAGTTCATGACTGCAGTGAGTGACAGCTGGAAGCTAGCCCTTTCCTCCTGCCCCAATTAAAAAATATCAGGGCGTTTCCCACAACTTGAGGGCCCAGGTGCTTGGAAATACTGCCAAGTACTTCTTCCAACTTAAAAAAATAGTAATTATGTCCATTAATTCTGCATTAGTTAACACAGTCAATAATTTAAAAGTTCAGAAGATACAAAGAGCATAAAGTGACACTGGTTCTTTTATCCATGTTTCCCAGTTTCCCTGTTCCCTTCCCTATTGCTACCAGCTTCTGGTGTATCTTCTCTGAGACAGATATTTTATGCATATTTAAAACAACACCTTTTTTTGTCCCCCCCACCCCTTTTATTCTTTTATTTTACATTAATGATAGTACACTATATAAATGTATTTTTTATTTGTTTGCTTTTTCTCTCAGTGTAGCTACTAGAATGGGAACACCACGAGGGAAGGGGTTTTATTTTGTATAATTTGTGCTCTCAGTATGTAGAGTGGTACCAGACACATTGTAGTTGCTCCATAGGTATTTGTTGAATAAGTGAATGAACTCACAATGCATCTTGCTTTTTTCACTTTGATCATCTCATTTCAGTACATAAGGAAACTCCTCATTTTTCATGACTGTGTAATGTTCCATTGTTTGGATTTACTGTGGTTTATTTAATCAGATCCCTACTGATGGATATTAGTTTGTTTTTAATCCTTGGCTGTGAAAAATAACCCTGTCATTCATATCCTTGTACAAACAAGTCCCACGTGTGTTATATCTATCTGTAAAAGAAACTCCTAAGTGCAAAATAGCTAGGTCAAAACGTGAGGTGTAAGGTACATTTTGCCAACTTTTTTTTTTTTTTTAAGATTTATTTTATTTTTTGAGAGAAGGTGAGAGATGGAGAGAGAGAGAGAAAAGTGGGGAGGGTCCAGAGCAGTCTCCATAGTTGTACATCATTAGTGGGACATAGTTTCATTCCACACACATGGATATGGGGCCACACAGGGCTGGAACTGAACCAGGGGCCTTCCACATAGGAGGTGAGAATCTTCACCGCTATTTTGGTAATTACCAGCTGTGCCACAGTTTAACATATGGGTTTGTATGGGCCGGGGCCGGGGCCAGGACTTGATCCCCAGACCTTGCAGTTGCAAGGCAAGCACTCAACCTGTTGAGCACCCCCAACTTCTTTTTAATCAAAAGCACCTTGCCATGTCTAAGCAGTAGCACTGCAGACTGTGGCAGTTGCCTTAAGCCCATTCTAAGGAAATCTATCATTGGTGAAATTGTTCTGGTTAGAACTAAATTTACTACTTCCTCTTATTCTCTCAAATCTAACAGAAAAACAACACACACGGTTGAAAATGTTGGAACAACAGAGATGAATCTTAAAAACACTGTATGGAAAGAAGTGCACACAAAAAGGCGCACACTGTCTAGTTCCGTATATATGCTGGTAAATCAAGAAAAAATAAGACGAATCTATAGTTATAGGAGTCAGAACAACAGCTTCCTGAAGTTGGGGGGACTGACTGGAAAGGGGAACTATGGAACTTTCTGAAGAGATGGAAAAACTTATACTATCTTGATTTGAGTGGTGGGAACACGAGTTTGTCAAAACTCACTGACCTGTACACAGAAATGTAGACATTTTATTTTATGTAAACTATAACTTAGTTTTAAAAACTTGAAAGAAGTGGGCTGTGGCAGGGCATAATGTATTATTATCTGTTGATTCCAGTCATGCTGGTCTTTTTCCAAACATACCATGCTTTTATTCACATCTGTCAAACTACATATAGCATATAAAATGGCTGGAATGATACACATAATGTTATAACTTCTATGAGATACTTGGCAAACTTGGCTATAAGAAGAAATGGTACATTTCTCAATTTTGAGACACTCAAATTTAAATGTACCGTAACTCTGTTTCAACCTTTCTAGAAGGTAGGTAGATACAATTGCAATCATTTTTGGCCAGGCCACCTACTTGGCCTCCTGAGAATAGAGAAGTGTCTGGGTTTAGGAAACCCAGAAAAATTTGAGAGGGCCCTTTGTGTCACTGAGATGCACATTGTTCTGTGTGGTTTATTTGAAGGTGAAAGGCTCAGACTCAGTGTCAAGCTCAATTATCAGGACCCTTTCGGAGGGTCTTAAGACCTGAGGATGCTTAGCCCTCAGTCTTCCTGGGGCCACCAGCCACCCCCTTCTGCCACCTCTGGTGCTCTGTGTGGGACTGGAGTGGGAGTCTGTTATTCTGGAACTTGCCCTCCCTCCACCCTCCCAGTGGTTTGGGAGAGGGCTAGAGACCCGTTAAAGGTGATAAGTCCCCAGGTTGGATTCGGCCTTAGCTTCTATTAAATAGCGAATGGGAAAACTGGGAACGAGGAGAGAAATGTATTTTTTCCAAGCTTCTAAGAGTTTTGCGAACAATTAGAGTAATTAAAAGTTCTCAGAAGTAGCCGATGGTGCCCTTTTCACCAAGGGAATGTGGGCCAAGCATGATATATTAAAAGAGAAGGAGCTGCTCTATTGAAGTTAAAAATAATCTTCTGTCACATGGCTAATTTGTTGGAATGCAGCAATTAAAGGGCTGTGAGCAGAGGGAGAGCTGGAAGCAGCTGGGGAGCTCACAGGCGGAGTGCATGCCCTGGGGACTGTGTTTGCAGAAAGAAAAAACAGTGTCACAGCTGACTTAGGGCACCTTATCAGAAAACCCACAAAAGGGGCAGGAAGAAGGAAAAGTAGGGTCAATTAGAACTGTAACCTTTGGGCTTATCAGAGAGTGAAGGGATGGGTCAGAACTTGTCACCTGTGCTCCCGGGATGCTGATTCACTCAGCAAGGATGAAGGCCTCCCAGTTCCCCCTGCACTGTGAAAACCAGGCTTTTGAATCCATTTCAAAGGAACACATAACCCGAAGGAGCCCTTTGATCCTAAATCCATGGGAAAACCAATCTATATAGCCTTGAGGGGAAAAGCTCAGGCCAGGAATACAAATTGGAGTTTGGTGAGTTGGGGATTTTTTAAGTTTTTGAAATTTTGAAAAACATTTTTGGAAATTTTTGAGTAGAAAGAGATTTTTTAAAAAGGTATCTAGTAGAATATCTGAATTTTTCAGGTGAGGCAACAAGTTCAGAGAGGCTGATTTGCTCAAGGTCACTCAACTAGCAAGTGACAAAAGCTAGATTCTAATGCAGGTCCATAGAGAGAAGGACATGGTGGTTAGGAATCCTGGGATCCAGACTACCCTGACTGTGGAATGCTGGCTCCATGAGCTATAGGAACCTCTCACCAAGTTCCTAAGCCCTCTCGGTCTCAGTTTTACCATCTGTAAAGTGGGAATAACAGTAGTACCCACCATCTAGAATTGTTATAATGCATGTAAAGTATCTAGTGTAACATCTAGCCTGGAGTAAATGATTAAAAAATGTTAGCTGCTACTATCCCACAGCTTTTTCTGTATCACCCTGCATCAAATTCCTAGTGCCTTTTTGCAGGTTAACTTGCCCACACATCCTCTTTGGTTTGGGTGGGATCCTCTTCCTATCCTTTCCACTTCCAATTCTGACTCATTATATATAAAGGAAAAGAGGACTTGTCACTTTCTCCTAGCATTTCCTGCAATCTAACACACCCATGTTAATTGCCTTCTCTCAAGCTCTGTGCCTTCCAGCCTTTGCTTTCAGTATGGTTTCCAAGCTGCTGCCAAGCAGAAATGGCGGACACCAACACGAAGAAGCAAGTATTGCTGCTCCAAATGCAGTAGCCAACTCTATCTGAATCTTTTTAGAATACTTGATCTTTTTTCAAATTAATAATGGCACCACTAACAGAAGGGCCTCTGAACGTCCAATGGAGGTTTAGGCACCTCTGAAAGTGGAGGCCAAGTTCTGTGAGTGCGCATAAGTTACAAAGAACAGAAACCTACCTCACTCTAGCTAGAGAAGAATTTAAAAAGTAAATTTAGTGGCTCGTATAACCGTAAAACTAGATTTCATTATGGCTAGGGTTCAACAATGTCTGCAGGGCACCTTTCTGCTTTGTTGGGGCTCCACTCTTTTGACTCTTTCTATTTGGTGGACAAAACAGCTTTGGAGAACCCCAAGCGTTACTTTTTTCCGGGTTAGTATTCTTTAAACAAAGAAGCAGTCGTCCCCCTTAGTTCTCTTCCCCTGATTGGCTGTCTTAAATCGGGTGTCCATTTCTGAAACAATGGGGCCAGGGAAATGAACTTCTCTGATTCGATAGATTGGATCACGTGGGCCACCTGCAAGCAAATGGAGGCGGTACATATTGATTGGCAGCCCTGCTCTTCACAGACCATTGGCAACAAGAATAGGAACAGTTCCTGTGAGGAACATGGGAGTACTGAGACCAGAAGACAGGGAAAGGCAGGCAGATATAAACCATTAATACTAAAGTACAGCACTTATGTGCACTTCTCTGAGGTAGTGGTTGATAGCTTGTTTAATATTCTCAAAGTACTCTGTAATCCAAGAAATAGTAAGAACTTTTGGAGAAGAAAATGTTTTCTCCCCACTCCAGATATTTCCTTCCCTGTAGCAGTTCATCAATTGACCTTAAGGCTCCTGGCTCCTTTTTGTGCCTTTCACCTTTTACACTTAGTTCTCTCCTGCCACATGGGAAGGGTACCCTGGTCCATTGCTGCGTGGGACTGGTGGGAAAGGCTGTTTAATTAGGATTCAAGGAAACCTGTTGGGCACACAGTCTCAGCCACATTCCCCAACCTATACACTTATCAGAAGATAATCCATCTCCTTACTACTCAGACCTCCCATTGATTTAGCACAAGCTTGTCCAACCAGCAGGCCCAGATAGCTTTGAATGTGGCCTAACACAAATTTATAAACTTTCTTAAAACATATTACACAAAAATTAGGTGTGGATCTCTTTTTTTTTTTAATTAGCTATTGTTAGTATATTTTGTGTGGCTCAATACAATTCTTTTTCCAATGTGGCTCAGGGAAGCCTTAGTAGGAGGAGGCATGCTATTTATTGGGCCCCTTCTCAAAAGTCAATAAGAGCCACTAACTTAGAACATCAGAGACCCACAGATTTATCCTTTCACTTTGCCCTTCCTGGCTGAGGCCCCTGTGGGAGGAGCTGGTCACCTAGAGAATCCAGAGATGGTGGAGTGTGCTAACAACAGGCTCAGAGGGAGGTAACAACATGACAAAAGGCAAGAAAGCTAGATTTGTAACAGTAGGTGAGAGGAACTTGAATATTTCACATGGAGGGGAGCAGAAAACAATGAAGGGCTGATTTAATAGTTGCCTTCACCAGAGCCATGCTGAGGGTGGGGCATCACTAGTATTTTTCCACAGCCTCACGCTGACCCAGACCATAGTCACATCTATCCCCTACCTCTTCTGTCCCACTTGTGTCCTTCTACGCTCACCTCTTGGAAAACAAATTGTTCTGCTACCAGAGAGGTGCAGGAGGTTGGGGCACACACACCAACTTAAATAACATTTTATTATTATTTCCTTTTAATTATAAAAGTAGGGAAGCCGGGATGGCTCAGTGGGTTAAGCGCTCACTTTGCAGCGCTGGGGACCGAGAATCAAATCCCGGCCCTGGCCCGTGCGGAACCACATGCTGAACTGGGAGCTCCCCCAGCTCAGTTCTCTCTCTGTCTCTGTATCTCTCTCTCTCTCTGTCAAAATAAATAAATAAATAAAATATTAAAAAAAAAGGTTACACTGCATAAGCTTTAAATTAGGTAAGTTACACTAAAACAGAGATAATAAATAATTAAAAACCAGCACTTCCCTAATATCTGACTACGTTTTAAAAAATAAAATAAAATAAAAATAAAAGTAATACACAATCTATGAGGAGAAATAAAAAGATATACCAAAAGTATAAAGATGAAAACTAAAATCAAGTCTAAGCCCTTACTGTGAGATAGACATTTGTATTTTGGTCTATTATTGTGCAGCCATTTTTTATACATATTTCAAGTTTTGTTATTTTTAAAAATGTTTATAAAAGGGGGATGCCGGGATAACTCAGTGGGTTGAGCGCTCCTTTTGCAGCCCCGGGGTTCGAGGATCGAATCCCAGCCCTGGCCCGTGAGGACCCAGTTCGGTTCTTGCCAGAGCGAGCTTCCTATGTGGGAGGCCCCTGTTTGGCTCCCGCTCCAGGTGTGCTTCCCATGTAGGAAGACCCCAGTGGGGGTGTGCCTCCCATTGGGGAGGCCCCCAGCCCAGTTCCTGCCATGTTCAGACCCTCACCCACCTGTGGAGTGAAACTATATCAAAAACTAATGATGTACAACTATAGAGACTGTTCTGCCCACCCCCCCTTCTCTCTGTCAAAAAACAATAAAACTAAAATGAAAAAAATTTTTTTATAAAAGTATTCCAAATAAAATAGCAGTTTACAGTGTAAAAGATGAAAATAGGATATTCTGCTGTTTCTCTTAATATTATGATCTATGTGTACTATTAAATTGAATAGTTTTTATTGTTACTACTTCCTTTTCTCTCTCCTGTCGGTAGGAATGGTTGACATTAATGGCACTCATTTGAGAGGAAAGTTCTGGTATAATGACATTTTTGAGATGAGGTTCTCAGACTTACCTACAGCCATATTCAACTCTTGCCAGGGTGCCTGGGGCAGGAACAATTTCCTAATAAAATAGACAGCTATGTTAAGAAAAGGCGGGTAAAAGAAGTGGCTTCCATAAACCAGGTTTCTTGGCCCTCCTCTATCCAAAATACTTATCACATCACCCTTAGTCACATTGACCTCCCAACTGCAAGATTTTGATTCTGGGAACATATAGCTTCAAGTGAACAAAGAGTCAAGGGAAAGTTCTTTATCAGCAGGAGAATTATTTTATTCAATGTGTTTCCTTACATGAGATGGGACAATAAGGGGAAAGAATGAGAAGAAATAAAAGGCCAGTTATTCAGGCCACTTTTAATGAATCACCCCCCAGTGTCATTACCCATCCCCAGTCAGGAAAAGCTTGAGTTTTTTCATGCCAAGAAAAACAGAGGGCAGGAAGAAACAAATTACGACCTTGTTTGTGTTTTGTGTCTTAACTATTTGATTTATAGACCTTGATCCAGTGATTATGGATGAAAGAAAATATCCCAGTGTCCGGAACCTAACCTGAACTTAACCGAGGGTGGGTCTCACGTCCACTGCTCAAAGTTAGCACAAAGTTAAAATGCTTTAAGAATAAAGTTTCAGGGTTAGGGGCTGCCTGTAGGCATTCTCAGCCCTGGGCAAGGCCAAATTCCTTTCCCACACTCCAATTTCAAAAAAACTCTGTTTAGAAACTGTTTAGAAATTTAACCCCAATTTCCTCATTCCAGAAGTTGAGCATTTATCTATTCAACAGTTAGTTATTAAGCACCTACTGTGTGCCAAGCACCATGTCAGATACTGAGAATACAATGGTGCATATACAGATCAATCAACACATAGGTCAGACAAATGTCCTGTAGCCTTGAGTTTTATGGAGAGAAAGCAAATAGAACGCTGTTAGAGACACTGGATGACATTTAATCTGAGATTAGAATGATAAAATCTGAATGTGAAGTTGGGATGAGAGAGACCATTCCAGGCAGAGGGATATCCACTAAGGTAGCTAGCTCATGCTTGGCATATAGAAATGAAACCTTCTCAACTCAAAACAAATTCTTGGCTATGAGGATTATTTTTTAGGAGCTGATCTAGATAGAAGGTTGAGAATTCTTTTATTACTCTTAACTGTAGAAATCAATGTTCGACCTCATGTATACAAGAGCTATCCTGAGAAGTCTAGCCATAAATATCTTCATTGTACATGGTATATGGCTGGATATTTTCCAGACAGCCTTCATAAAAAGAGAGAAGCAAGTCAACACTGCAGTGTGATAAACAATTTTTTAAACTTTCATATTGGTGAGTCTGCTAGGAAACTGTCATTCACATGCATCACCAGTGAGAATATAAATTGGTACAATTGCTAACACTACAAATGCATATATGCTTTTTATCTAGAAGTCCCATTTCTTCTTGTACATGTGTATAATGATGAAGGATCAAGGATATTGATGACAGCATTGTTTGTAATTCCAAGGCCTGGAAACCCAAATCTCCATCAGTAGACTAGTGAAATTATGATACACTCATACTAAACTGAATATTAAGCAATGAAAAACTATGCAACTGTGAAAATAAATGTTTGTCTTACTATCTAAACATTTTTAGGATGTCATTAAATGGGGAAAAAAAAAGCCAAGATGCAGAAGTATATGTTGCTTGCTACCGTTTATATAAAAGTGATTAAAACTAGCATAAATATTTATATTTACTTGCATTTGCATATAGAAATTCAGGAAAGATACATAATAAGCTTATTAAGTGAATATCTGGGGTAGGTGAGTGAAAGAGGATGGAAAGTGGGTGAGAAAAGTTGGCAAGACACTTTATTGAGTTGTTTAAATCATTGTTTTGTTTTGTTTTTAATTTTGAATGATGTAAATGTATTAAAGACTTAAAAAGTTGTCCCCTCTACTATACCTTACCTTAATTTATTAATTTATCACTTAATCCGTAGTCACTGTTTACTCCTCTAGCTATACACATAAGTTTCTACTTAAGTAAATGTGGATGATGGTTAATAAAAAGTACATTAATGACAATAAAGTATATCTAATAAAGATTATTGTAAAAATGCATTAGAGATTAATGTAATCACGAAGGAGATTTCTGTGCCTTGCTACTCATCCTCAACAGCCTAGACCAGAGCTGGGCAAGGTATCGATTGTGGTCCACCGGTGGACCACCAAGCCATTTTGGGGTGACAACCTGAATAATAAAATAAATAGCTAGTGGACTGAGACACTTGGCGAAGTAGCCCTTGCCCCGAAAAAGTCTGCCCAGGCCTGAACTAGACAAAGGCTACTGATCAAAGGTAATTGGAGCATTCTGAGGGCAAAACCAGCCTAAAAGAAACTTTGTGTTTATGCAAACATTATGATTTTTTAAAGTGGTCTTTGCTCAGTAGATTGTAGTAAAAACAGTGACATTATCTAGTCTGTGTGCTAAATTATCTTTATTAAACAGAACACCTTTCAGATGTAAAGTACAGCATAGAGAATATAGTCAATAATGTTGCAACAACTACATATAGTCCCAGATGAGTACTAGACTAATTGAGGGGATCACTGCATGAATTATATAAATGTCTAACCACTATGCTGTACACCTGAAACTAACATAAAATAATATTGAATGTCAACTGTAATGGAAAAAAAGTAAATTAAAAAAGAAACCCTTACACTATAAAGAACTTCAAAATTTTAATGTCTTTCACATCCATTCTTTCATTGGCTCCACATCTGGGACATATTGTTTCCTCCTCCCTATGTTCTACCCTAACCACTAATTTAGACTTATAACACTCTTATCCAAATTTGTCTGTTTTTTCTTCAACATCTTTATTTGAGATATAACTCACATACTGTATAATTCACCTATTGAAAGTGCATAATTCAGTGTCTTTTAGTAGTCACAGGGTTGTGTAGCCATCGTTGCAATATAATTTTTTTCTGTTTTTTTGTTCATTTATTCCGTTCTTTAGATTCCACATATAAGTTAAGTCATATGGTATTTGTCTTTCCCTGCCTGACTTATTTCACTTAGCATAACACCCTTTAGATCCATCCATGTTGTAGCAGTTGCAATCTAATTTTAGAATATTTACACCCCCCCTCAAAAAAAACAAAGCAAAAAGAAATCTCATACCCATTAGTAGTCACTCCCAGTTCCTCTCAATGCTTTCAAGCCCTGTGTAACCACTAATTTTTTCTTCTCTGTAGATGCGCCTCCTCTGGAAATTTCACATAAATGAAATCAGATGTAGTCTGTTGTGACAGGCGACTTTCACTTAGCACGATGTTTTCAAAGTACATCTATGTTTTTAAGATTTATTTTTATTGTTTTTTGACAGAGAGAGAGAGAGAGAGA
>PVKE010013544.1:0-36411 GCA_004027555.1 Craseonycteris thonglongyai | reverse complement strand
AGTGCATAGTTATTTCTATTTTACTTTTTGACAGATAGAGAGAGAGACAGAGACAGAGACAGTTAGAGAACCGAACTGTGGGAACTCCCCAGTTCAGCACGTGGGTCCTGCCTGGGCCGGAGCCGGGATTCGATCCTCGGTCCTCATGGCCTCAAAGCGAGCGCTCAACCCGCTGAGCCGTCCCGGCTTTCCCCTGGTCATGCATTTTAAAAATGCTTTTTACTACATCATAATTAAAAACTTTTGTGCATCAAAGGACACTATCAACAGAGTAAAAAGGGGACCTATTGAATGGGAGAAATATTTGCAAATCATATATATGATAATTTACAAAGATATGTAAAATATATTATATATATATTTGCTAATATATAAATATATATATTTGCTAATATATATATATTTGCTAAAAATATGTATTTGCTAATATATATATATATATTTGCACATTCTTTGCTAATAAAAAATGAGCAAAGAATGTGAATATTTCTCAAAGTAGATACACAAATGGCCAGAAAGCACATGAAGAGATACTGAACATCACTAATCAACAGAAAAATGCAAATCAAAATCATCATGAGATACCATCTCACATCCATTTGGATGGCTATTATTTCACATAAAACCCCAGCAGATAAAGGACAAGGAGGTAGAGAAACTGGAATCTTCATGCACTGTTGGTGGGTATGTGCAGTTGCTATGGAAAATTGTATGGCAATTCCTCAAGAATAGAATTACCATACAATCCAAATACCACATGGTTCCACTTCTAGGCATATACTCAAAAGAATTAAAAGCAGAGACTTCCAGGGAATGCTGGGATAGTTTAGCAGGTTGAGCAAGTGCCTTGCAAGAGTGAGGTCCGGGGTCCGATTCCTGGGACCAGCCCATGCAACCCCATATGCTGAGCTGTGGTACAACTGGTAACCACTGGGATGGCTCAGCTGCAAAGGCTCTGCCTCCCATGTGGGAGGCCCCTGGGTCCGTTCCCACCCCTCGTGGCCCGTACTCACCTGTGTTGAATGAACTCATGTCACAACTAATGATGTACAACTATGGAGAGTGTTCTGGGCCCTCCCCCCCCTTCTCTCTCTCTCTTTCCTTCTGTCACACACACACACCTTCTCTCAAACAACACCAACAAAAATAAATCTTAAAAAAATGCAGGAACTTCTACAGATTTGTAAGCCAATTTTCATAGCAGCATTATTTACAATAGCCAAAAGGAGCGAATGCCCTAATGTCCACAGTAGATAAATGGATAAATAAAATGTGGTATACCTGTACAATGGAAATAATAGGGCTTTAAAAATTAAAAAGAAGGAAATTCTGACAGATGCTATCATACAACATAAATGGACCTTGAAGACATTATGCTAAATGAATAAGCGAGTCACAAAAGGACAAATATTGTCTAATTCCACTTATACGAGGTACCTAGAAGAGGTAAGTAGAATGGTGGTGTCCAGGGGCTAGGGGTGAGAGGAATGGAGAGTTGCTTAAGGGGCACGGAGTTTCAATTTTGGAAGATGACAAGAGTCCTGGAGATGCATGGTGATTCTGGTTGCATAATAATTGAATGTACTTAATACCACTGAACTGTACATTTAAAAATGGCTATGCTATGTATAGTTTACTATAATTTAAGAAAAAAGAAAAATGCTTTTATAATTTATTCAGCATTTTTAGGGTTCTATTCTGAGATATCTAAACAATGATGGAATTAGATTCGCCATAGGACTGACTTTCCTTTGTGTCATTGAGTGTCTACTGGGCACTCAGTTTTAGCTACTGATGAGTACCCAGCCAGATTCCAACACTACAGAAACCAAGATAATGCCCTAGGGATTCAGTGTTCTTCACCACTGAGCAGTTCATACTTGTATTGGTTTTTTTGTTGTTGTTCTTTGACCATCCTAGATGGTAAAAAAATGCAACCCCCCCTATTTTTTTTTACATTTTTTATTGTTTTTGACAGAGAGAAAGAGAGAGAGAGAGAGAGACAGACAGACAGACAAACAGATGGAGGAAGGCCCAGCGCAGTCTCCATAGTTGTACATCATCAGTTTTCAATATAGTTTCATTCTGCTCTGGGCTGAACAAGGCCGGGGGCCTCCTGCATGGGAAGTGTGCCCCCAAGAGCTGGGGCCCTAACCAGGGGCCTCCCACATGGGACGCTTTCTTGCCCTGGCAAGAACCGAACTGGGGATACACCCCAGTTCAGCATATGGGTCCACATGGGCCCGGGCCGGAATATGATCCTTGGACCCCGGGGTTGCAAGAGGAGAGCACTCAACCCCCTGAGCCATCCCAGCCTCCCCAGACACGCCTTTTACATCACATTATTTACACATTTTATGATGAACCACTGATAATGCCAACTCTCCAATTCTTCCTTCTGAAGAATAGATTTATATGTAACATTAGAAAAGCGTGGATAAATCTATGTCAGAATAATCTGACCTGAATTCTTATCACTGTGTGTATGTAAGTGCTCATTCATTCATTCACTTACTCATTCATTATGTACTAGGCACTATTTAAACATCAGGGATACAAAGATAAAAAAGACAGGGGAAGCCAGGATGGCTCAGTGGGTTAAGTGCTCACTTTGCAGCGCCGGGGACCAGGGATCAAATCCCGGCCCCGGCCTGTGCGGAACCATATGCTGAACTGGAAGCTCCCCCAGTTCAGTTCACTCTCTGTTTCTGTCTCTGTATCTCTCTCTCTCTGTCAAAAAACAATAAAAATAAATAAATAAATATTAAAAAAAAAAAGACAAATTTCCGTCCAAATTCTAATAGGGAAGAGACAATACTCAAATCAGCAAATAAATAAACAAAGTCATTTCAGGGAACAAGTCCATGGAGAATATGAATCAGGGTAATGGGCTAGAGTGTGACAGTGAGAGGGGTCTGCCTTGGCTGAGGTGGTCAGGACAGGAGTCTGACCTGATATCTGAGCTGATGTCGAATTCATGATGAGGAAACCATGAACTATCTCAGGGAAGCTCCTAGCATGAAGGGGGAATAGCCAGGGCAAAGAGTTAGGATTAGTTTAATTATCTATCCTTTCAGGGTAATCTAAAATCCAAATAAGCTGGAAAGGTTAGCTTGTTGCATATTAACCTTAATGTATGTGACTTTTTAAAAATGTATTTATGAAATAAAAATAGCTAGAGCACCTGTTCAAAACATCAGCAGCTACATGGGCAACACTGGAATCAGTTAGCGTTTGTGGCCACAATTTCAGTTACTTTAAGCCCTTGAAGAATCCTTATTTCACCACTTGCTCAAATGTGCATGTGTTTCATAGGTAAACTGTGAGGACTATAATGGTTTTGCTTAAGACTTTATAGTGATGACTAAAAAATAAACTTAGCACTGTGTATGGCTAGAGGGTTAGAGTCTCCTTGCATGGTTTAGGAGTCTCGAGTAGTTGGAGAACCTGAATTTCAGTTTGGGTATATTACTCAAATGTACCATATAACTGCAAAATGTCATCTCCTTTTTTATGCTTTATAAACACACATCACAGGTATAATCAGAGAAATAGCATAAAGAAACATAAATTTGCCAGTCCAGGTATCCTTTCATTGGAAACAAATAATAAGCCCTGAATACATTCACGTTTTGTGTTTCTGATTGATGTACTGCCTAATTAGTGCCCCACTTAATCTGCTCACCTGTTGTTGCTTTGTTCTGAATTTCATGGCTCTGTTGTTTTAAACTCTCTCTTGCACATATTTTCAGAGTGAGGTTGATTACTGCCACCCCTTGGTTTTTGGGAACTGGGCACACTGCCACCGTATCTGAGTCGCCTGCATAAAGAAAAATAGGTCCTGTAATTATTTAATTTTCTCCCCAGCATGTGATTTGTATTGATATATGCACAGAGTGCTTACTCCACTAGGTTGGCTGATCCCTCTACTTTGGTTTTAATGTCATTGTCACTATGCCTGAAGAATAATAGTTTGTTAGGCAACTCTAGCATGGGGAAGTGAGCATGTAGTTTTTAATATGTCTGAAATAGCTACCCACTGACAGATGTTCCCACATGCTTGCTGATGTCACGACTGGGGCTCATATAAAGCCTGAGAAATTAAAAGAAAGAAGAAAATGTTAGTCAAGGTTTCAAAAGGAGAGATTATAGAAGCAGACAGGACATTTTGAAAAAAAGAAAGCTCACCAATATATTAACTTTCCTTTTAGGTCTGACTCCCCCCCCCCCCCCCCCCCCCCACACACACACACACACACACACACACACACACACACACACTCCAGACAAATAGGGATGCATTCAAAACTCAAACTAAGAACTATGAGAAAATTCAATATTAGATAGGTATTCTTTTACGTGCTCATTTGCAAAGTAAAGCATCCAAACCCACAAAAGACCCCAAATAAATGAAGGTGGTCCTACCCACCTTTGTCAAAAAAAAAATGCATATCACAGTGTTTACTTGGTAGACCAATTATTTTAAAAACTGGGTTTCAAGGAAAAAGTCACTCTCTAGCAGAGACCTTACATGACAAGTTTTGCTCCACAGTGGATTAAAATGGTTGAGAGGAGATGCTAACATAACTTCAACTACAGCAGTGTGAACACACCACTGTAATAATTCATTTAGAATGATGACACCTGAGACCTAATTTAAAAGTCCTAGATGAATACCAGTCTCACATTCAACCCCGAGGGCTGCTGCAAACATACCTAAGAAAGTCTAAGAACCATAGTGAGTCTAATTGAATTGGATTTAAACGGACCATTGAGATGGCCTCACCGAGCTCTGGGGAATTCATATTGTCTATACTGTATCAGAATCACAGCTTGAATGGAATAACTGGTTACATTCAATCATGTTACTGTAACTCATGCTTGAGGTAAAGGGGAAACCTTTTGCTATCAGCAAGACTGGATGGAAAACAATTTCAAATCACTTAAAACCCAGTTGGCAACTACTTTGCCAATTATGGAATCCAGTGGGAAAGGTGTGTGCAAGGACTCAGGACTAAATGATTTATGTCAGGCATCTGGGCCTCTGGAGGCAGGAGGGAGAGTGTGCAGGGGAGGGGTGTGTGGCTAATTATTTCTCCTAAGAATACTTTAGTGTGGTAATTTGTGCTTTGCAGATGAGTCACACCGCAGCCTGGATAAAAGGTGCGGTAAGCACACAGTCCTAAGATCCCATTTAGAGATAGATAAAGAGCGAACTGAAGGATTCAATATACTTTCTGATCTCTTCACTCTGAAACATTTGGAGATATAAAACATAAAGAGCAAACCTAGTTCTCCATTCTAACGGGCAAGTTGGGATCAGAGTCTGTAATTTGTACTGTAGATATTGCATTGGCTGCTTTCTAACACAGAGCTACTGGCACAGATGACACGCTATCATTCATCATAGGGACAAGTGTGAATCTGGGGCTCTTCATAATGACCCTCCTTTTTTTTTTTTAAGTCCTAATTTATTTTTGATGACTTCGGTCATAGAGATGAGAATTCCTACACTACACAATGCCGTCTAAAGAAGAATGCTACCGTTCTCTGGGATTCATGTCTGAAGCTATCCAATTGAGAAAGGATTTTGAAAGTTATCCCAAGGATGATGAGTTTCTCCCATCGCACCCCAAATAAAAATAAAAGTGAAGATAGAATTTTATGACTGTTACTTACAGTGGAGGCCTACTGTCTATTGTATAATCTTTTCAGATCCCTTCATTATCTAAAGGATGTTAAAGGTGTTTTTAGTAATCTAGAAGAGATTATATCAATGGTATAATTATATTAAATCCAGCACTGGGGCTCTTGTTAAAACCTCATGCAAGTGTGTTGGCATTCTCTTGCTTTCTTGTCTTTCCTTTGTTTTAGCAGCTGCCTACCATCATTATAGCTAATACCATGGATTAAACTTGTGGGCTAGCTGGCGGCTCTGAGTAGCTCTCTAATGGTTTCCGTGTGTGCATCCCTAGAAAACACTTCTGACCAATGAACCCCTAACTGCAAATGACACAGGCAAGCTTCACTGAAAATGACACCACTGAAGGGAACCTTGCACTCATTTGGGATGTTTCCTCACTGGGGAAACAAGGCCATTTCGACAGTTACTCCAAAGGGATATTGTCATGTGGCATTTACTTTTCCAAGGCACTGAGCAAAGCCGTGGGGTGGAGTGTGCTCCTCCATGTTAACTATGTGCTTAGCTGTGTGATATCCAAATAAGAGTCCCAGCAAATCCATAAGAGACTGAGAGCTAGCAGTGTTCCCAGTTTATGCTCATTCACAATGGAGAAGGAAGATGTCGGACATTCCAAGCTAAATCATGACCCATGTCTGGAACCAATTTTGTTTAAGTGCAGAGATTGTGACAAATGGGTGTTCAGTGTTGTCAGACAGGGGGAGGCTGGCATGGGATGGACCCTGGGACTGGCTGGCGGGAGAGCTGGATTCTAGTTCTTGGCAGCAACAAAGATGTATAGTAGCTCTGGGTGAATTTCTTTATCTCTCTTGGTCTCCCTCAGGACATTGTGTAACACAAGGGAGGTAGGGCTGATGAGTCAACGTAGTTTAACAACTGTTCATTTAGTGTCCAGTTTGTGCCAAGATTTGTGCTAGGCTACTGGGAGACTATGAGAATGAAGCAAGTAGAGTTCATGCCCTTTTGAATTTACAGGATAGCAAGTTAGACTAACATTAAATAATAATCTTAAGGTGATGCATTCCAAGAGTGGGAAGATGTGACCAAATTTGAAGTGTCAGGAAAGGCTGTCTGAGGAAAGTTGTTTAGGTCGAGATGGTAGATAAGAAAGTTTAGGTCAAGCTTATCTAACCTGTGACCTGTGGGCTGCACTTGGCCCAGGACAGCTTTAAATGTGGCCCAACACACACTTGTGAACTTTCTTAAAACATGAGATATTTGTGCGATGTTTTTTTTTTGTTTGTTTGTTTGTTTGTTTTTAGCTCATCAGCTAGCATTAGTGTTAGTGTATCTTATGTGTGGCCCAAGACAATTCTTTTTCTTTCAACATGGCCCCAGGGGAGCTAAAAGTTTGAACACCCCCGTTTTAGGCTGAGACTGAATGGTAAGGAGGAGCTGGCCAGGAAAAGATGGGGCTGGCAGGAGATGGAAGTGCATGTCAGACAACAGTCAGCCACCAGCCAGCCAGCATTTATGTTCGCTCTACAGCCACAAAGAGGTTGGGACAGGGTGATGGATCATGGAGGAAAATGCAGGCCCGGGGCATTGCACACTATGTGATCAGCATCTGATCCGGCGCTGCGGGTGGTGGGAGGCCACTGAAGGCTGTGCTTCTGCAGAGGGGAGTGGATGTCCCTCCAGACCCCCGTTCCGAGGCCTTCTGCGTGCTTGCTGGCCCTCTTCAGGTCCCATCAGAGGGCTACGATGTGCAGGTGCCGTCCAGACAGGAGGACGGGAAGCAGTGAGTCCAGAACCTGACTTCCAGTTGGCATCTTGCTGAGACCTGCTGTGTAGAGATGGCTTTGCAGGTTGGGTTTGGTGCCTGAGACCCCAGCCTCCAGGGCTGAACTGAGCCTGGACCAAACGTTGAGTCATAGTCTCCAGTTCTCTGTGGGGCTCACCAGGGGGTTTTCAAAGAAATAAAGAGGTTGTGTTATATGCCCAAGACTCCTCGCCATGTAAGGAGAGGGAAAATAGAGCCCTTCAGAACTTCAGACTTTTCTGGACAGCTTCCCTTAGGTCAAGACTTCCTGAACTTTGTGACTGCAGTCACTCTACCCACTCCTGCGGTGCCAAGACGTTTGGCAGCCACTTGGCCTCTGTCAGAAAGACCCAGTGTCATTGGGGTATAGCAATGGTAGTCACTACAGAGTCTTACCAGGTGCAAGTCTTTTACATGCCTTCTCTCCCCCAAAACGTCTCAACAGCCCTGAGAGCTAAGTGGGCTGCTCATGCCTACTCTCCAGATGAGGCAGATAGGCATCCACACAGGTGCCTGGGGAGCCATGTGGGGTGGGAACTGAACTGGGGGCCTCCCACATGGGAGGCGGGAACCGTTGCCAGTGAGCCATCCCAGCGGTTACCAGTTGTGCTGTAGTTCAGCCTATGGGTTTGCACGGGCAGGGGCCAGAATTGAACCCCTGACCTCGCGATTGCAAGACAAGTGCTCAACCGCTGAGATAGCCCGGCCTTCCCAAGAATTTTAATCTCTCCATGTGCTTGTTATTCTTTCCTGCTTTTGAGTTGATTTTTATGTACAATAAACCCCAGTGCTGTGGGGCAGTCGTCAGCTCGTCAGCTCATCAGCTTGCGCAGCAGCCAGGTGGCGGGTCAGCCGGTAGGTGGTCCCAGCATAGCAGAGGACTATTTGCACTCACCTGTCCCCCCACAGGCAGCACCCAGAGGCTCAGGTTTGTTTCTGCTGCATCTGCACAAAGCGTAATGGTCCTTTGCCCTCAGGCCAGGCTTTGGGAATTGTCCTTGTCTTTCCGGAAGCACACAAGTTGTGTCTTCATTTAGGTTAGGCACCACCTGAATTTGGAGTCCATCCGTTTTCTGATCTCCAAGGGTGGCAGCTACACAAACGCTCACCTGGGAAGGAAGAGAGCAGAGGGAAGAATGACCATTTCCCTTTCCAGCAAATATACAAAGTTGATTTGGAATGGAAGCAAATATTGTCCACAGTTCTGATTCTCCTTTGAAGTTTCAGGTTCTTTCATGGTTATTGGGCTAATGTGTTCCTGGTAGACGAGAGCCGGAGAATTAAACAGAGAAGCACTGTGCTGTCAGACTACAGAACGCCTTACTGTGACGCAGTCAGACACGCAGTTTCTTTAAGACATGTGCAATAAAAAGAGAAGTGTTTAATTTTAGGGGCAGAATCATGTAACTTTTGTTTAGTGGTAAATTAAGACTATTGTATTAATTTTGAAAAAGACACCCAGAGAATAATCCAGTGTACAATTCCATTGGGGTGATAATGACATTTGATAGCATCTCCTTTGACTGTCTCAGCTGCACTACTGTTACCTGGGGGGTGGGGTGTGTGTGTGGGGGGGTAGGGAATGAACATTTTGTGTTACGTGTTAAAAACAAGAGAGCAAGCCCCAAATGGAGTCGCTCATGCTGAGCTCCACGTCACCAAACTGAGACATAATTACAGTGTCACCTCTTTCAGAAATAGAATCTTAAATTAGTCACTCAGGACGTGTCTGATGAGCACTAGTTAGGGAGTCTGCCTGGTAGACCCCCGTGTACCTTGCCATGGAGTTATTTTTTGCTTCATATAACTTCCTTGTTTCTGCTCCGGTCTGCCTATACAAGTCTTTCATTTTGTACGTATAGCTCCTCAGAGCTCTTTCCTGTTTGGTACATGGGATGCTGCTTGAACATGAATCAGTGAATAAAACCAGTAAGATCTTTAAAATGTCCTCGGTTGAATTATACTTTTAAACATATGTAATAGACAGCCCAACTTTAAGCTATGATGAGACATTTAGTTCTATTAGACCACATTTTCATTCTGAATTCTACATATAATTATTTTCTCTGGATTAATGAATGAGACTTCCTCTATGGGGTCTGGAGGAAGTAATGCCCATTTTTTTAATGAGCTGGTAAACCTAAAAAGGGCGTTACTTCTGCCGGAGCCTGTATTTCTAGGCAGGAAAGGCTCACCTGGGGCACAGGTGGAGGAGGTGAAGTAGGGGGTGCAGGGAGCACAAAGCCTGCCAGCCTGGTATTTCTCCTACTAGAGTTTGCTACAGGTAGCTTCAGTTTAGGCATATCTACCTATCATCTATCTATCTATCTATCTATGTATCTATGTATCTATCTATCATCAATCATCATCATGTATCTAATCTGGTACCTATCTATGTATTGATTGATAGATTTTCTTTTCTGTTTAAAGTTTGCTGAGAAATTAAATTTCTCTTTGTACTTGACTAATTTATTAGCAAAAATTGATTGGTCAGATAATTTGGATAGCACATTATAAAGCAGAGAGTGGGGGTGGAGGAAGCAGGACAGGGAGCTTGGATGGGGGAAGACATAGAAGGAAAAGGACAGAAGCCAGGGACAATTTTCACAGGAGGACTTCTTTCCTTCTCCCATCCTTTGTTCTTCCTTTATTTCTCTCCCCCTCCCTCCTTCTCATCATCCATTCATCCCACACCTATGACATATGTACTAAGCATGACGCTGAACACTGGGAATACAAAATACCTAAGTCAGAGTTCACCCTCCGAGCAGCCTCAGTCGAATGTCCCAGGGACCCGTGAAGAGAGGTGGCCACATGGGCAGCTGGTTGTCTGTGGAGGCCCTGAGGAACGAGCCGTCTTCCTGGTCTTCCCGGAGAGGTAGGGAGCCTGACCTGCTTGACCCATCTGCTAGGAATGAGAACACATGGGTTGGGGTGAAGAGAGGAAGGAGTTCCGTGGTCAAATGTGTCCCACTTAAAAATGCCCACCAACGTGGACATGACACTGTATGGCTGTTCGTGATGGCACTGCCACTCTCTAGATGTGTGACCTCAGCCATGTCATGTCACTTCTTGGTTCCCATTGTGCCCGTCGGAACTTTGAATTCCCTGGCTCAGGTGCTTGGGTTGGACCTTTACCATCTAGCTTCAAGGATTTCATGTGGCTGCAGTGGAGTGTGTTTGGTTCAGAGTCCACTAGTCTGGGAACTTTTCTGGCAGTAGTTTGAAAATCCTACACGTTGAAACCCCATTTCACAGTTTCCTTGCTTCACTTTGCAAAGAGCCAGGGTATTTTATTCGCTACCCATTGCTTAATTGTGGTGACTCTCAGCACAATTCAGGTCTTACCGAGGAAGAAAAGGCTTTGATCACCTTGAACAACTCTTGGAAATCCTTCTAAGTGCCTCTGCTGATTCTCACCTCTTTTAGTAGTGTGGGTGTGCTCAGTCACCCCTGCCCCACCCTCTCACAGAGCCTGTCTGTTGTGAAAAAAATAAATGTGATACCAATAGCACTGGGTGTCCACGTGCAGCCTGTGGGGCAGGAACGGGGCTGTGAGAATGCACTTCTTCAGCCAGAGCAGAAGGGCTTCCTTTTGCCATGTGGTGGAGACAGTGCAGCGAAAGCCCAGCTCTGTTTCTCAGCTTAGGGGAGACCCGTGAAAGGATGGGGCTCTGGGCTGGGATGGAGAAGAGAGAGGTCTTGCTTTGTGCAGACACTTGTGATTCATTCAGGGGAATAGAAAAGACTTCCCCGGGGAAGCTGGGATGGCTCAGCGGGTTCAGCACTCGCTTTGCAGCCCCGTGATCCAGTTATTGAATCTCGGCCCTGGCCTGTGTGGACCCATGTGCTGAACTGGGTTCCTGCCCCCAGGTTTGGACCCTGGCTCGAGGGGGCATGGTTCCCATGCAGAAGGCCCCCAGCCCAGTTCCCGCCCTGTGCAGCCCCCGCCTACCTGTGTGGAATGAAACCACGTCAAAAACTGATGACATACAACTATGGAGACTCTCTGGCCCTCCCCTCTCTACTCTCTGTCTCTCTCTCTGTCTCTCTGTCAAAAACAATAAAATAAATCTGAAAGAAAGCAAGAAAGCAAGAAAGCAAGAAAGCAAGAAAGAAAGAAAGAAAGAAAGAAAGAAAGAGAAAGAAAGAAAAGACTTCCCCGTTTAACATGAGGTCACAAGAGATCCTTACAAGGGTGCAGCAAGGACTCTCCTCTCATGTTTAGCCACCCTCATTCTGCCTCCCACAGTGACGCCCCTTCCTACCTCCTAAGAAGTGAGATTCTGTCTGAGCGGATGTTTTAAGATATAGTACATTAACAGACAATTCGAGTATACTTAGGCCAACAGATCAGAGATGACTGCCATTGAAGAGAGAGTTTGTTATAGTTCCCAAGAGGAGGGGCCACAGCATACAAGGGGGGACCCCCAAAACTAGAATTATCTTCTGGAGGGCGGGCCCCTGGTAGGACAGGCTTCTCTCACTAGGCGGGTGTTCTAGGAGCCCATCTGCATCCGTGTACGGGCTGCTGGTGGTGTGAGAGACTGTGTTAGGCTTCAGTGAAGTTTTTTTTGAGATTCTTTCAACATTCCATGATGGGTGATTTACACAAAAGAAGTGGCATGACAACGTACCTGCCAACACTACACTGACTGTTCAGCAGTTTTTAACCAAAAAGAGCGTGACCCCCCCCCCCCCTATTCACCAGATCTCTTCCTGAGTGACTTTGTTTGTTTGTTTGTTTCCTTGGATGAAAAAAATTTCAAAGGGAAACATTTTGCTCTTGTGGAAGAAGTGAAACAAAAATGGCAGAAGCACTAAAAAATTGATGAGTTCAAACACTAGTTTGAGCAGTGGAAAAAGCATCTTGATAGGTGTGTTGGATCAAATAGAGACTACTTTAAAAGTAACTGAAGTTTAAACATGTAAGAATAAACACAATTTTTTTAAATAAAGAAGTTTCATTATTTTTTGGGTGTCCCCCTTTGTACTATGGAGGGCCACACAGGGAAGAATCTGTGTCAGCCAGGAGGTGGAAGGAGACTTTATACGGGCATGGGCTGATAAATTTTGCCTCCACTTAAATAGAAAATAAATTTTAATGAAATAAAAAAGAAATATACCTAATAAATATTATTTATTTTCAAAGCTGCATAATTATGTTTCTACAAAATCACCACACATTAGTTTATGAAATATGTCCTTCAAAAAATCAGTGTTTAGTTTTTGGAATTATTTCCTCACTGCAGACTTTATCTCTTGATCACAGATGAACCACCTTCCCCAGCATCTTACTGTACTCACATCAACACACTGATCACTGTAAACGGCTTGCATTCATCTTGAATTTCAATTGGAGGAACTTTTTTCCACTGTTAAGAATTCAATAACAGCACGCTGTTTGAACTGAATGTCTGAACACTCTTTCATTTTGATGTGCACTGGGTGAAAAATGTAAGCATCTGTGTGTACAAGGTCAAGAATGATGGAGGGGAGAGTCCAGGTGACTACACAGAACCGGTTATATCCAGATATGTCTAATGTAACAAAAAGTATTACAGTGAAGGCAAAATCTATCAGCCCTCCCTTGTATATCAGATCTTATCATTTCATATACTACCTCGCTTATAACCATCCAGTGGCTTCCCATTGCATTCAGCGTGAAACCCAAACTCATTTTCATGGCCCACCAGGCCCTGCTTGTTCTGCTCCACCCTCTGCCTCTCCCACCTGCTCCTGTATTTCAGCCTCAGAACCAGCAATATTTCAAGTATCCCCAGTTTTCTCTTTCTTCTCCCATGGTAGCTCCCCATTCTTCAAGTTTCAACCCAAATGTCACCTCCTTGTAGAGATTACTTCCTTTAAATGATATCTAAGCACCCCTCCCACCATGTCTCTTAGAAACCCACTGATCACTAGTTGTAGTTGTTATTTGACTATTTGCTGTTGTTTATTTTCTGGATCACTAGTAGATCAGCATAAGGATATAAAGCATACTTCTGGGGTCAGAGTGTCATGATTGAAGTATGACTACAGTGTTCATCAGTTCTGTGGCTTTGGCCTAGCAATGTAACCTCTTTGAGCGTCAGTGTTTCCATCAGTAAAATGGGCATAATGAGTACGGTACCCATAATAAGAGTAGCCATTGTAAGAGTACTCATAGTAAGAGTACTGACTAAAATACTTATGAGGATGGCAGAAGATGATCCATGTAAAATGCATAATATGTAATGTATTATAAAGATGGGCTATTATCTATCTTTGACATCCAAGCTCCTGAGGAAAGGGAACCTTTGTTTTGTTCACTGTTGCCTCCCAAGTCCTTCAAATTGCCTGACTCATGGACTGCAATCAATATTTGCTGAGTGATGGATGAGTGGTCCTCTTTGGCAGTGTTTGGCTCAGGTACAATCCCACAATTCACCTCCCCCAGCTGCTGGCAGCCACGGATCTTTTTTCTGTCTTTATAGAGTTGCCTATTCTGGACATTTCATATAAATGGAATCATACAATATGTGGATTTCTGTGACTGGCTTCTTTCAAGTAGCATGTATTCAGGGTTCATTCATGTTGTAGCATGTATCACTAATTCATTTGTTTTTATTCCGAATAATATTGATTCCAAATAACACTCCATTATATTGTATCACTATTTATTTACCCATTCATTTATTGATGGATATTTGGGTTGTTTCCACTTATTGTCTATTATTACCAATAAGGCTGCTATGAACATAATTCATGTATAAATTTTGTGTGGATACACACACACACACACACACACACACACACACAAGCATATATTTATTTCTTGGAAGTGAACCAAGTTATGGAAGCTTTATGTTTAACATTTTGAGGAATTGTCAAACTGTTTCTGAAGTGACAGTATCATTTTACATTCTCACCAGCAATTATGAGGGCTCCAACTTCTCTACACCCTCGCCAACATTTGTTATAGTTTGTCTTTTTGATCATAGCCATTCTAGTGGGTGTGAAGTTGTTTCTTATGGTTTTAATTTGCGTTTTCCTAAAGACTAATGCTATTGAGCATCTTTTGCTGTGCTTATTGATGATTTCTGTAATTTCTTTGGAGAAATGTCTTTTTAGATTCTTTGCTCATTATTTTAATTGGCTTATTTATCTTTTTATTATTGAGTTGTAAGAATTCTTTGTATATTCTGGACTCACATCCTGTATCAGATATCTGCAAAACTTTTCTCCTATTCTGTTTGTCATCTCTTTACTTTCTTGGTGGTATCATTTGTTGCACAAAAGTTTTTAATTTTGATGAAGCTGGACTTACCTATATTTTCTTTTGCTTTTCATATATTAATAAAAATATTTTTAGGGATGCTGGGATAGCTCAGTGGTTGAGTGCTTGCTTCATAGTCATAAGGTCTGGGGTTTGATTCCTGGCCCTAGTCCATAGGAACCCATATGCTGAACTGTGGCACAACTGGTAACCATTGAGTTCTTGTGGCAAAGGTTCTCGCCTCCCAGGCGGGATGCCCCCAGTTCATTTCCAGTCCTGTGTGGCTCCACATCCACTTGTGTGGAATGAAACCATGTCACAACTAATGATGCACAACTGTGGAGACTGCTGTGGGCTCCCGCTCCCTGCCCTGCTCTTTCTCTTACCTCTCAAAACAATAAAATAAATCTTAAAACATATTTTTAAATATCTCAATGGTATTTAAAAAAAAAAAGAATACGAGTATGTATATTTCCTTTCATATGTGCATTTCAGAACAATAGCAGCCTTAAGAGAACAGGAAGAAAAGAGCCTTTTACCCCCTCCTGACCTCTAGCCTCTCAGTTAGCGTTTTAGGACTAGATACCATCCATTGCCCTGCCTGTTTCTTCATAGAGAAAGCACCTTGCTATTTTAATTACTGTAGCTTTATAATGGATTTTAATATCTAAGGAGCCAACTTTCTTAATTATTTTCTTTTTCAGGACTTTTATAACCATTCTTATAAGTTTATTTATCTACCTAAAAGCAAAAATTTTGGATGTTGCAAATTTTTAAATTACGGTAATGTATATATATATATTATATTTTGTTGGAATTATAAGTAAAAAAATCATTTATATTTTATTTGTTAATTGTTTGAATCTATTGATCTTTTTGTATATTGATTTTGTTATGTTAATGAACTTTAACAATTATTTGAAATCTATTTTTTATCTGATTCTTTTAAATTTTATTAGTCAAATATTTATATCACCTACAAATAGTGATAATTTGCATTTTCTTGTCAATTATTTATTTCTTTTTCTTATCTAATTGTTTTAGTTGATGCTTATAGAACTTTGTTAATAATATTGATAATGGGCACTTTCATTTTATTTAAAAAGAATTATTTTTTTTCTTCATTAGACATGATACTAGTTGGCTCAAAAATAGAACCATACTTTATTACACTACACTCACTAAACCACACTGTTGTGCCCCTGACATTCATAAGATTAAAAGACAGGATTACAAATGGAGGCCCTCATAACAAATCTGTAAGGATTTTAAAGTTACTTAAAGTAAAAACTGTAACGTAAATTAATTATTTGTCACACAAAACATCCTTCACCAAGATCTGGGAGACAGGTTCAAACACACAATTTCCAGACTCTTCAGTATTTTGCTGGAATCTAGTGCTGTGGGGAGATCCAGCCCTTTTAGCCTGCCCTCTTTCTCAGTTTTTCTTGCTTTGACCCAAATGGAGAGGCATAATGATCAACTCCTGTGTTAGGATACTCCATCAAACTTCCAAGCTCTCCACCCTCTTGTAAACCGCCACTCTTTCTTCATCCCCAAGATCTGGGGTTTGCACAGTGAGGTGGGGTATAATCTGCCCTGTGGAAGACAAACCTGGGGAAGAAATTATGATGGCACAGAAATGGGCTTGGGGACATTTGGGTAGGGAATTCTGTGGCCTTGGGTACCCTGAGGATGGTTCAACAGTGGGGGGAGGGGGACTCTAAAGCATGCGCTCATGAACACACAGTATCTGCTAAAAATCACTTTAAGAAAGTGATCTTCTAGTCCTATGATTATGAGGAGTCTTTATCAATAAGGAATGCTGAATATTACCAAATGTGTTTTCAGAATTCATGTAATTATATTATTGTCTCTTTTTTTCTATTGAAATGGTTCAGGATAGTCACAGATTTCCTATATTGAACCATCCTTGCATTTTGATATAAATCTCACTTGACTTTGGTACATTTTTATTTTAATTTCCCAAAGTTATATATAAAAGGCATTAAATTAAAATATAACAAGGCTACCTCAAAATGTAAAACAAAAAGAAAATGTCTGTGAGAAACTTATCTTACTTCATTGTGATAATCCTCAGAAATATGCCGTGGAGAATCTTGTTTTATCTGTCAGTATTTCAGGCTTGAAGGGTTGTTAGTGTTATAAGGAGGTGAAGCTCTTACAGGTTTTCATCATCTGCTTACAACCATGTGGTTGCCTCTCGTGAAAATCAAGCAAGTTGTTATTTTTGGATCAAGGGGGTATACTGTATGTCACTTGATAATGGGGAATTTAATTGAATTCAGTACTGTTTTGAACAACAGAGCAAAGTGACTTGCACTATAGCACACCTAAAGCTCTGGAAAAGTGAGATTTTTCTTGAACTTAAAATTGCCAAGCATGTTCAATGAAATTTCAGGCCCCTACCTCATCTATATCTTATGCTATCTTCTTACCTTTACCAGGGGTTCACTGAAGATTTCTAAAAGCCAACTTTGGCCTAATAACCTGTGACTTTTCAGAGTGGTCTTGGTAACTCCATTTGGTATACAAGAAAAACATGATCAGTCTGAAGTCAATGGAATGGTTTCATCACCACTTAGTTCAGCCATCTCATTTTGACAAGAATGAGAGAACTTTATTATTGTTAAACTGTTCTTCTCCTTGCCTTCTGTGATGTTTCTGGATACTAAGTCAATCTCTTCTTACTGAGGTCCTTCCTATTGCTTTGAGAAGAAATTAGGTTTTTGAAGGTGATGAGAGATTAGGATGAAGTGTTTGCTCGATTTGTCCTATAACACACTGTCTGATACCTGAGTGATAACTAGCAAATATTTGTTGAATAGAACCTTTTAAATAACATACCTTGGGGAAGCTGGGATGGCTCAGCGGGTTAAGTGCTCACTTTGCAGTGCCAGGGACCGAGGATCGAATCCCGGCCCTGGCCTGTGCAGACCCATGTGCTGAACTGGGGAGTGCCCCCAGTTCAGTTCTCTCTCTGTCTCAGTATCTCTCTCTCTCTCTCTCTCTCTCTCTCTCTCTCTGTCAAAAAAAAAAATTAAAACAAACAAACAAACAAAAAACATACCTTCCCCATAAATATTCACCTCCTGTTCACTGCTTTAAAACAATCCTCACCTCCAGAAAATGAAAGTCCTGTAAGTTTTGTCTTTGTCAAAATAACTAAAGAATTTGCCTCTTACTTAGAGTGAGGGGGGTGTGAGTGTGGGTTTCTGCCACCTAGTTCAGAATTATCTGGGGGGTACTTTTAAACATTTGAATTCTTAAGCGGTACGTAAAACCTACTGCATGAGATTTGTGGGGGTTGGGTCGGGGAAATCTGCATTTTTTTAAGGACATATTTTATTGCTTGAGAGAAGGTCAGAGAGAGAGAGAGAGAGAGAGAGAGAGAGAGAGAGAGAGAGAGAGAGAGAGAGAGAGAGAAGGGAGGGCCCAGAGCAGTCTCCAAGTTGTACATCATTAGTTGAGGCGTAGTTTCGTTCCACACAGGTGAATCTGGGGCTGCACAGGGCAGGAACCAAACTGGGGGCCCCCTGTATGGGAGGCGAGAACCTTTGCCACTGAGTCATGGTGGTTACCAGTTGCACCACAGTTCAGCAAATGGGTTTGCACGAATCCGGGCTGGGATTCGATCCCTAGACTTCACAGTTGCAAGGCAAATGCTCAATATGCTAAATTATCCCAGCATCCTGACATCTGAATCTTAAGGACTTCCCCAAGTGTATCTTCCTGCATATCCCCGTTCTGGGTTGGAGTGTTCCAGAATCAATCTCCAGGCTTTGGGGGCACATACTAGGCTGTAGCAGCTCACCCAGCTCTAGAAGGGCACATCAGCCATGCTTAACCAGCTCTCTTTTTGTCTGTGTTTCTTATACTTGTTTTCCTCGAACAGTGAGGCAATGGTGAAGGAAACAGGAAATGTTTCTTATTAGATATGAATGAACTTTCTTATGTTTAATAACCAATACTGGTGACATAGTATTGTCACCATAGATTATTTATAATCCACACTTGTAACATAGTGTTCTAGGTGCATTAAGTCCTCTAGGTGATAGCTGAATAGTGTCTGTCTTTTTGCCAAAATTCATCCCATTTTTGTTTTGATAAAGTAAATCCACAGGGAATGATGGCAGTAAAAGTGAGATGCTTTTTGTCCTCTAGCTGCAGCCCTGTACTGAAGTCTTACTTTTCATGCCTGAAGGTTAGTTTTTATGTATTAAAGCTGTTGATTCCAGGAAAGGATAATTCTGAATCTTTTAAGGATCAAAATGTTAAAGGATATTTTAAGATGGTGAAATGGTTAAGTATTACAAGTATAGTACACTTAGACATAACTGTATAATTTTCAAATGACTTGCTATATTCTGAACCCCTAAATACCATTTCATCTTGTAGTAAAATAAATTCTGCACTTATAGTTCTTAATTGTAACAGCTTAGCACAAGCTTGTTCAATCTGTGGCCTAGGATGGCTTTATATGTGGCCCAACACAAATTTGTAAATTTTCTTAAAATATTATGAGATGTTTTTGTGATTTTTCTTAAAGCTTCTCAGCTATCATTAGTATTAGTGTAATTTATGTGTAGGGCAAGACAATCCTTCCAATGTGGCCCAGGTTAGGTGAAAGGTTGGACACCCCTGACTTAGCTGTTGCTTATACGAGGGCTGTCCACAAAAAATCCAGCCACAAATCCCTCCCTTTTCATATTACGTAGCTGGATACTTTCCAGACAACCCTATTTATTTTATTTTTATTTTTTGTTGTTAAATTTATTAGGGTGACATTGTTTGATAAAAATTGCATAAGGTCCAGGTGTACAAGTCTACAATACTTTGTCCATGTGTTGCATTGTGTTCTTACCACTCAGTGTATATTTATTTTCCAATGGAATTAAAAAAGTAGAAGGGCTTGCTTTAGTAACTGCTATGATGAATTTCTTTATCTTCATTGTCAATTGAAAAAAAAGTTTACTTTAAATTAGTACGTGATTTCTTTTTTAAAATTTTCTTTTTAAAATTTCTTTTTATTTTTTAAAGATTTATTTTATTGTTTTTGACAGAGACAGAGAGAGATAGAGAGAGACATAGAGAGATGGAGAGAAGGGGGAGGACCCAGAGCAGTCTCCATAGTTGTACATAATCAGTCTTCAATGTGGTTTTGTTCCACACAGGTGGGTGGGGGCCGAGCTGGGGCAGGAACTGGACTGGGGACCTCCCACATGGGAGGCATGCCCCCTAGAGCTGGAGGCTGAACCGGTGGGGGGGGGCAAGAACTGAACTGGGGGCCTCCCAGATGGGAAGCACACCCTAGTTCAGCATATGGGTCCATATGGGCCGGGGCCGGGATTCAATTCTCGGTCCCCGGGGCTGCAAACTGTGTGCTTAACCCGCTGAGCCATCCTGGCTTCTCTTTATTATTATTTTTATTAATTGTTAAATTTATTAAGGTGATGTTGGTTGGTAAAAATTACATAGGTTCCAGGTGTGCAATTCTACATTACATCGTCTTTGTATTGTATTATGTGCTCACCATCCAGAAGTACGTGATTTCTTAATGTTTGGTTTTGGGAAGAAAAATACAAAGTACGTGAATTTAGGCTACAGAAGCAAGTAAGTTTGTTCACAGAGATTACATTTTGCTATCTGGGTAAATAACTTTTTCTTATTCAGGAAAGCAATACACGTTTCGTAAGGAGTTTTGGAAAATGCAAAAAAGTATAAAGAACAAAATTAAAATTATAACCTGATAGTTCTAAGTCATTTACCATATAAGCTTGTTTTAGGGGAAAGGAAGAAAACAGGAAGAAGAGAACTTGCCTTAACAGGTTGCCTGCCAAGCATTGTGTTACTCAGTTTAACATATTTCAATCCATTTAATTCGTGTAACAACCTTATGTGAAAGGTGTACCATCTCCCATTTTCCAGTGTATGAAATTTGAAGCTCAGAAAACGTGCACTAACTTACTTGGGGTTGAACCAATTATTCAATGCAGAGTTACAGTGGTTCATTTTCAAGTCTCCTCTACTTAGATCAGCACTAAAATACGAGAATTTCCCTTTCATACGTTTGAAAGGAGTTACCAACTTTTCTTTGACGTGCTCATTCTGATGGGTGAGTGTGGTCTGAGGAGGAGAATCCAGAGGCTCTTGTACTAACAGTCACTTAAAGGGATGCTTCAAGGAAGGGCCCCTTGGTGGGAACAGAAAGCCTTGTACAACTAAGGAAAAAACTATAGTTTTGACTCTATTCTGTTCTGTCTCAGTGCAGGGGTCAAATGTAAAGAGAGATGAAGGCAAAAACCTGCCATTGTGCGTGTTTTTCAGCAAAATAATTCCAGCTGGGAAGCTCAAATGATGAATAGCGTTTTCTGAAAATTAGTTTAAAAATTTAGTTTCTTCTGTTTCCAAGTTGGCCTCAGTCAAAACAGCATTTTTATGTTTCAGGAGACGCTCTAAAGTTAGGGGAGAGACCCTGTGGTGTGATGGTGGTGGGGACACTGTAGGTCAAGGGAAGGTGGATTTCTGGCACGTGTTGGCAGCCTGTATCCTCTCGTGCTTGTCCCCTGTGGGACAGAGGCTACCAAGAAAAGAGGAGCAGTGGGAAGAAAGCCCAACATGAAGAACATACAAAGGAGTCACCATTCTTGCCAAGTGCAAATGGTCCTGCCTTTCTCACTAGGTTCTTTGAATGCTTGCTATACCTCTTTATCCTTGGTTTGCCCAGGAAGGGGAATCAAGGCAGGATGAGGAGACAAAGCTGACCAGACTCTCGTGTGTAACTACTGCCACCTAAAATGGTGCCCACCAGGAATGCCAGGATAGCTCTTACAATCAAGAGTACTGGGGTACACTTCCCAGGCCTGGCCCATGCAACCCTACATGCTGAACTTCAGTGCAACTGGTAACTGCAGGGATGACTCAGTGACAAAGATTCTCATTTCCCATGTGGGAGGCCCCCAGTTTGGTTCCCACCTTGTGTGGCCCTGCATCTACCTATGTGTAATGAGACTATGTCACAGCTAATGATGTGCAACTATGGAGACTTCTCTGGGCCCTCCCCCTTCTCTCTCTCTCTCTCTGTCTCTGTCTCTTACCTTCTCTCAAACAATAAAAAAAAAAGAAAGAAAGAAAGAAAGAAAAAAAGGCGTCTACCATCATTAAGCCCCATCCACTTCCGGTGTTTGATGAGAGGTGGTGGTGTGGGAGGTCTGTTTCCCTGCCAATGCTGGGATTCTTTTTATAGACAGAGATGAGGTTGGGGTGGCCCTGCCAGTCCTTAGCCTTCCCCTCTTCCCTGGATGGTGTGACAGAATTTAGGCCCAATGATGAAGGAGGCAAAGGTTACTTCTACCCCCACACCCCGACTTTATTTCTCTCATATGCCTTTTCTTCCTCTCAATGACTACATGCCTTGATCTCTTATTCTTATCAAAATCTGCTTTTACTTCTCTTATATTAGTTTTCCTCATATTAGGTGTTCATATTTCTGTCTTATAGGAATGATTTTTAACTGGTATTTGAACAACTATTATTTATTTGAATAGTTATATAATTTAATGTATTCCTCAAAAATATTAAATAAAATCTGTTTTTTTTCTCATGGCTATTATTGCATAAGATTTTTTTTAGATAAGGTAAATGCTAAGTTGCTATAATAAAGTTCAATGTGTGTTCTTTTAACACCACCAAGCATTTAACTCAATTTTCATACTATCTATCTAGAGGTAGTGTCTAATGACACTTGTTAAGGAGTCACATTCAAAGCCATCCTGGGCCACATGGGACTTGAGGGCCACAGGGTGGATAAGACTGAACCACATGAAGTGTTCCCAATCACGAATGACTGCATATCTCATGTGTAAGTGTGGTGTTGCACGGTATCTACTGAAAAATACAGGGTGGCCCAGAAATAGGTATACAGTTGAATCAATGAGATTCATCACAAGAGACCAGAATTTACATTGCACTGTGCCACAGTGTACTGGACAAGTTCAAGGAATGTTGCCACATTGATGGAAAACATTTTGAGAACTTACAAAGTTAAACAGTGTTAAACAAATGTAAATGTAATGAAGTAGATACATCGTATCCCAGTGTTCATTGCAGCAGTGTTCACAGTGGCCAAGTCATGGAATCAACCAAAGTGTCCTCTGATAGATGACTGGATAAAGAAGTTGTGGTAGATTTATACAATGGAATATTTCTCAGCAATAAGAAAAGATGAAATACAGCAATTTGTGACAACATGGATGGACCTTGAAAACATCTTATTAAGTGAAATAAGTCAGAATGAAAGAATCAAGAAACATATGACCTCACTTATAGATAGAATATAAAACTGAAAGCAACAAAGAAACAAAGACTCAGGGACACAGTCAATAATTTAGTGGTTACCTGAGGGTAAGGGGGGAGGTGGGTGGGAGAGATAGGTGGAGAGGAGTAGGGAGGGGGAATCAAATATACGGTGATGGAAAGTGAGCTGATTCTGGGTGGTGAGCACATAATGTGATGTATAGACAATGTAATGTAGAATTGTACACCTGGAAACAATGTAATTGATATCAATGTCACCCCAATAAATTTAACAATAAAAAAAAGTAAAATAAAATAATAAAATAAATGTCATGAACCATGTAATAAAGTACAAATAAACCATACTGTATATCTACTTTGGGGCCACCTTGTAACATACCCTGTGGCAACACAACACACCACAAGACATCCATCTTTAAGCTACCCGCTTTTCAACCAGTTCGCTTAAGGACTTAGTTATAGGAATGGGACTCAGTTGTGTATTGAGATACAGAGACAAACAAGGCAGGGTCTCTACCCTAAGTTGCTCATAAATCTTTCCATGAGGGTTTAGATATTACTTGCCTTGCGAGAGCAGAAATGACCAGTAACGGTTTTCAGAGTGTTTTGTGGAGTTCTTGATATCCAGAGAAACTTCACAAGGATTCATGGATTGCTTTACACATAGAGTTAAACCTTTAAAAATTTTTATGAACTTATGAATGTTCTAAATTATAAGGATGGTAAAGAAATAACTTCTTAACCTAACTCCTTTGTACTCTTCTTGCTCATAAAACCTCATTCAAGAATGATAAAAAATCACAGTAGGAAATTGAATATAAATGTTATCATTTATAGTCATACATTTTTAATTCAACTCTTTATTTAAAAAAAAATAAAAATTTTTTAAATTGTTTTTGACAGAGAGACAGAGAGAGAGAGAGAGAGAAAGAGAGAGATAGATAGATACAGAGACAGAGAGAGAACTGAACTGGGGGCACTCCCCAGTTCAGCATATGGGTCCGCACAGGCCGGGGCCGGGAGTCGATCCTGCAAAGTGAGTGCTTAACCCACTGCGCCATCCCGGCTTCCCCCAACTCTTTATTTTTAATCCAGAGAAAAAAGAAGAGAAGGATGTTACTAAAACATTCACAATTCTACCCTCAAGTTTTTTTTTAATCATAGTGTCATTTTATTATTATTCTACTAATAATAGTAACAATAATAGTAGCAAATGAGGCAGCTTTTTTATTGCTTATGAGTGTGGACTCTGGAGCCAGATTGCCTGAGTTTTGAACCCTAATCCTACAATTCATTAGTTATGTGACCTAGGAGAAGTAACATAAACTCTCTATGCCTCAGTTTTCTCATCTATTATATAAAATGGGGATAATAATACCTCTTGCACTGTTGTGAGAAAATAATTTAATATTTTGAATGCATTTAGAACATGCATTAAACACTATAGAAGTATTCATGAAGTATCTGAATAAATCAATAAAATTAAATCTTCTTAATACTAATTATAGACCTTAAGCTAGTATCAGTTTTTACTATTTGTTATGTTTGTATTGTGTGTGTATGTTTATAGTTAAAAGTTTATGTCTTAACTTTGTGCAATTCAATTTTTATACATAAGTGTCTTGTGATTTTAAAATTTTGTTAAACCTCTGGACTAGGTGATTTCTAAAAATATCATGCAGGTCAGTTTTTTTTTTTGTTTTATTTTTAAGATTTGTTTTATTGTTTGAGAGGTGAGATAGAGAGACAAGGGGGAGGGCCCAGAGCAGTCTCTATAATTGTACATCATTAGTTGTTGACATGGTATCATTTCACACAGTCGGATGTGGGGCTGTGCAGGGTGGGAACCAAGCTGGGGCCTTCCATACAGGAGGCGAGAACCTTCGCCTCTGATTCATCCTGGTGGTTACCAGTTGTGTCACAGTGCAGTGTATAGGTTTGCACAGGCAGGGCCAGGAATTGAACTCTGGACCTTGTGATTTTGAGGCAAGTGTTCAGCTGTTGAGCTGGCCCAGGATCTCCTTTGGTTAATAATTTGATCATTCTCTGAGGGCAGCATCTTATATAGGATCTTATATAGACATCAGGTTTTAAAAATGGATTTGTGGCACTTGGTTTGTAAATTTTTATCAGGACTGTGAAGTAGGCTGTTCTTGTGCACTTTCTCTCTTGCTCTGAGTGGTTGATTTGTTGATTAATGTAACTAACATTTCCATATGGAAAACACTGCGTACACTTTGTCAGAATATATAAAATATCTTACAGTTCAAAAGGGTAGGAAAATACCTCCATCACTATAGTACAAGGTAGAGAGTGATAAGTACTGCAAGGTCACAGACAAAAGGCTATATATAGTATTTCAATAGAGAAAAATTCTATTCAGATGATCAGGGTCATTGAAAAGATGACATGTAAGCTGGAGCTTTGGGGGAGAACAGGACTGAGCCACTTAGGGGTAGGGTAGGATGCAGCAGGAGGGAACATGGCCAGGTCACTTACGGACTTGTTGAGTTGGTGATGCCTACAGGACACCCCAGAGGAGGGGCCAGGAGGGGCCAGACGCTTCTGAGAGAAGTCAGGGGAGACGTAAATTGTGGGCATGCCTGGCTTAGAGGTTCAGGCATAAGCGCTGATAAGAACAGAGAAGAGAACTATTTCTGCTTCTCCACCATTCAGTGTTCTCTTCTTTTATCTCAACCCTGTCACCCGTGTTCTCTTGCTAGATTCTTCTGGTGCAGATGTCATAATTTTTGTAGCCATTTACACGCACATGTCAATGATACCATGTTTTCTCTTTGCCAGTTGAAAACAGATGCTGGGGAGGAGAGTGCTTAAGTCAAAGTTTGGCGAATGAAACAATGTGAGAATTTTAGGCCAGGTAGTCCTTAGTTGGGAGAAGAGGTTTTAGGTACCCCATAGGGTGTGTCTTTTTACGATAGTTCAGAATACACTTAGTAAGGAATCAATCAATTTTGTTTCTATGAATGACCCTGGTATTAATAGTTGAGAATGTTAGCTTCCTCCATGGTTGGAAAGCAAAATCCCCCCCCGTTCTTACTATCTGGCTCCCACCAAGAAACATTTCCCTGCTGCCTTCAGGGTTAACTTAACTTTTGCCTCACTGTGAGGATCCCTATTATGTCCTAATGAAAAATGTGACTAAACAGCTTAACTCTGATCCCAACAGGGAAAAAGTGTCTTGTATACACCTACAGAAATAGAACTAGAGACTCCCAAATTGTAAACTCTCTCCCTATCTTTCCTCCTCTGCATTTCTTTATGCAGTTTCTGACTTCTTTTTCTTCTGCATTCATTCACTTATTCATTCATTCATTCCCCACTTATGTGTGATGACAATGTACAAAACAGTCTCTGGGGCTGTCAAGAGCATCATATTCAAGGCACATTTTCTGCTTAAGCAGTTTATGGTTTATTAGAGATAATGGTCGTTAATGCTCCAGTAAATGGTTCTGGTTCTCTTTTTCTATACACGTGGTAGAAATGTTTAGTCCAGGTTATCCTCATTTGATTATTCTGAAAATTTAAGTAATTTGTCTACCGTCACTCTGCTGGGGTTTGTGTGATGCTGAAGTCCGTGCTATTCCTGTTGTGTCATACTGTGTTGAAGGGGGGTGAATATTTTGATAAGTGGAGTTTTGAGACAGGGCCTTCCAGGTTGAGAGAACAGGGTGAGCAAAGAGGTGGGGGCAGTAAAAGTGCCAGATGTGCTTTGGAGTCTGTTAATTAGATAAACTGAAGTCAGTTGGAAGAAAAGGCTGTGTGCCAGGAAGTGAGGGCAGGGGAGGCCGGAGCATAGAGAACCTTGATTGTCAGGATGAGGAATTTGAAATTCTGTAGTCTGTACCGATAGGTTTTAATAAATGTGCCATATCACATTCCAGTTTGTATCAATAGACTTTGGAGAGTTTCTCTCCCTTTCTATGACAGCTGAATATGACAAAATGGTCTAAAATGGCAGGATGAGGGGGTTTAGGCGACATAGGAACTCATCTACTAAATACTGTGCATATTCTAGGTGCTCGGGGACCTGGATAGACAGGATAGTGACCTGTCCTCTGAGTATGAACATCATAGGTATATCGGCAAAATGGGGATTAGTCAGTAGAATAGCTCATGGGAGAGAATTTATATTCCCATCTTGGGAGGACACTCTCATTTATCTCAGAGGGTTTAATAATGAAGTTGGCTTTATTTTAGTAAATAGAAAAGGAATAGATACTGGGAAGATAAATTTTTTTTTTAAAGGAAGTTAAAAAGAAAAGGTTTGAAAATACCAAAAAGATAGCCTATTGTCATTAAAGAGGGAGACTTAACTGGCAAGGGATTTTTTTTTTTAAAGCTTCTTTGGGAAGAAATAGTGTAGAGTAACTGAATATCATGCAATTAAACAGAGCAAGAGTTTTGGCATCTTGCTTGAAGCCTGCTGAGCTATAAAACACGTGACTGAAGGTCAAGGAGGGTAGGCAAGTAGATATGGATTAATAAACACACTGGAGTGTCTTATTGAGATAGTAATATTTGGATTATAAAACACTCTTTAAAACTATTTGAGCCCATGATTAATCGAAGCTCACAAATTTCAAGCAGTGAAATGTGTTTTACTGAAATTGCTATTAAGAACTCCTATCAGCTATCCAATTCCTTGATTTCCCTTGTGAATTTTATAATCTAAATTAAACAGAGAATGGTATAAATTTTCTTTTTTTGGGGGGTAGCTGATTAGAGCCAATATCATCTCAATATACTGTTACATAGTGGCTATAGCTGACTCTATGGAACAATTTATTACATATCTGATTACTGCCAGTATTTTCATGAATTGATCATAAGCCAATTTGAAATCTTACTGATCTAAAATAAGCTCAGTAATAGCAGAATATATTGCCTTTAAGAATTATTAATGAAATAAATCAGTTGCATGGAAATTAGCATTTCTCCTTGTATAAATTATGTTGCCATGAGACTATAAATCACTACCTGGAACATATTTCTAACTCCACATATAATCTGTGGTACTGATTTCATCACTGATTCCTAGCTATGCCTGAGTACAGAAAACTGTTTTCTGAATAGATTTCTTTCCTAAAAAAAATTTTTTTTTAATAAAGAAATCTGTGAAAATGAAGAGATTAATATCGGTGTGTAATTGTAAGAATGTCAATTTATTTTTATTAAAATAGCTTACCAAATAAGCATATATGCTACTTTAGGTGTGATAGAAGTTTGGTAAGCAAGATTTTACCATGTTTTTCAAGAAAAACAAAATCCTTGCACACGAATTACACAGGCAATTTATCATTAAAAAAAAAACGAGGTGGGGAAAAAATGACAAAGATTATATTTTCATTTCCTATAACCATAGCTGTCTTTTTGCACTACAGAATGGAAAACTCAACAAAGGGTGCTTCGGGATGTTTTTTGTGCAATCACAAATTGGGAAATAAAATAAATCTCAGAGGAGGGGGGCTTCTTTGTTTTGAGCCTCCTCTCTTGCACTGCTGGATTCTTCTCAACAGGCTGTGACATGGGCCTTCCTCCGGTGTGCAGGATAGAGTGACATCCATTCCTACTAAGTTTCTAGTGACCCTTTTGAGGGTCCAGGGAAGAATTTTTATTGCATATGCAAGACTCTGTTGAATTAACTTTATGGAGTGTCTGTGACAAACCACAGCGCAAAGTGGGTCATTAGGGGCTATGGCTTTGAGGTGTGTGTGGTGGGTGTTGTTTAATTCTCCCTTTGCCCCTTACCTCAAACCTCCATTAAGTCCAGGACCACTCCTTCTCTTGCTGGTACCCTGAAAGGCTGCTGCTTCTCATCTTCCAGTCCCCCGAAGTCAGATCCCTGGCTTCTAGGCAGTTACCAGCCATCTTCCTGTCCTCCTGCCAACTTGGGAACACAACAATCTGAACAATGAGCTCCCTTGGCTTTCAGATTCACTGTGCGTTACACATTCTGATCCATTTCATCATGGGAGTCTGTGGAATAGCGGTGCAGGCCTTACTGGCTCTTGCAGAAGTCAAGGCTTCTATTCTTGACGGTCACCTATGTGGAGTGCAGAAGCCCCTCTTTACCGGCTCTTTAGGATTTCTTTTCCAGACATGATCCATGTGTTGTATGACAGTTATGCTCTCTCTAGGTGTATTCATCTCTCTCATCTTCTTATCATGTGTGTGCATGACTGTATTTACTTTACCAAGGGATCTGTCTTTGTGCAGCTGGGTGGGACCAAGCAATGCATGGAAATAATAATGTTACCCAGCAGCGGGAGTAGGCTGGCGTCACTGATAGGAATGCTGAGAACAGGCCACAGAATGTGTTCTCAGGAGTGCAGGAGGTCAGGAAGATGCCTGGTAAGGGCCTCAAAGCCAGGGATCTGACAAAAAAAGAAAAGACTTTTTCAGGAGGTTAGGAAGACTAGCCCAAGAAGAGCAATCTCTATACCTAATAAATTGAAAACAACACAAGATGGATTGGACAAAGGCCAACAGAAGGCTTTTGTGTTTAGGGAGCAAGTCTAAAACAGAATCATAAAAGAACTGTGTACAGAAATGGAGAAAAACAAACCATGTCATAAAAGTGGAGGAAGCAGGCACTTGGATAGAGGACCAGTCATGGGTTGTTGTTTCCATGGTGTGGAAACAACTGCTCTGTACCTGCCTATGGCCCCCAAATAAAAGAGATTAGCACCCCCTTCCCAAAAATTGACTCCTAACTCTTCTCTTATAATACAAGGTGCTTTTCTAACAACTGCTAAAATTTTATTTTTTTGTGAAAATATGATTTAGGGAGCACATATTAGCCTAAAGTGTTGTTAATTAATGATAGCTTTATATGCTTGTAGATTTGTTTAATGAAATTATATACAGTAGACTCTCCTTTAACTGGAACTCAAACAATGGGCACTCAGAAGCAACTGGCAAAATTTCAAGCAACTGGTGATTAGGTTTTGCCAGTTGCTTGAGAGTGCCGGTTGCTCGCCTTCTAGTTAATGGAGAGTCTACTTACATGTATATTTATCTGGCATCTAACAATCCCCATGGGTGCCAGTTAACTGAGAGTCTACTGTATATATACTGTATAGAAAATTAATACTTTGCATTTATTTATATAATTTTATATGTAAAATAAATATGACAAAACACATAAATAATAAAATTTACTAGATATCAAATAAGTTATTGTCATTTAACACAATTTAGCGATCATTCCTGGAATTACCTTTATAAAAAGTAACAACTCTTCTATGTACTGGGTGCTGTTTCAAGAAGTGGGGATAGATGGTAATAAAAGAGACAAGATTTCTGCTCCACGGGGAACACAGAATATCGGAAGATGACTTCTGTGAAGAAAAATAAAGCAGGTAAGGCGTGGTAGCTGATGCAAGAGAGTGTTATTTAGAAAGGGTGTTTAAAGAAAATCTTGCCGAGAAGCATTTGAGCAGAAATCTGAATGAAGTGACTTCACAGTTGTAAGTTTTGGATGATGTTGTAAAAGTCTTTAAAAGACCACTTTAGAAGCCACACAGGCAATGGTTATATCATGAAGATCATGAATATATGTGTACACCTACAACACAAATGAGACGTTAGATCAAATATTGTGCCTAATTTCATACCAACAATTTTTGTGACTTAAAATGGAAATTTCCCTGATATATGGATTAAAAAATATTCAAGCAGGTTAGATGACACAAAAGGGCACTCTCATGGCAGAGATTATATTGACATTGAAGATTCCATATGAAGAGCCTGAGAAAATGTTTCATGGTATGTGTTATGGATTGAAGCGTTGTGTCTTCCACAAATTCATATGTCGAAGTCAAACCCCTAAATAATTAGGTCATGAAAGTGGAGCCCTCATGTTGGGACCTAGTGTCTTAAATAGAAGAGACACAAGAGAGCTTGTCCCTGTCATTGCTCCCCTCCCTGTGAGGACACGGCAAAAGGATGGCCATCTGCAAACCAGGAAGTGGGCCCCTTGATATACCAGGACCTTGATCTTGAATTTCCCAGCCTCTAGAACTGTGAGAAAAAAAGTTGTGGACATCGCTCAGTCCATGCTAATTTGTTATAGCAGCCTGAGCTGAGACAGAATGTGAGGGTGGAAACAAGTCACACCCCAAATGAACATATTTTATATAATGTGATCTATGAGTTGTGTGGGAACGTAAATTATTTAGTTACACGTTAGAAGTACGCATTTTCTGTAACAACTATATCCCTGAACTTTTGTACGTTTAAAAACAGTTGTACATTTAAATTGGTTCAAACTTTTTCTTCTGGGTCTTTTCATTGGGAAATTGGAAGGTCACTTATTTTGAAGGGTGGTTTATACATAAACACAGTAGACAGGGCCAGGCCAGCCTGTGGACTGATCATGGATGCCAACTGCTGCCCTTTCAAACCAGCTGCATGGAATCGAGCCAGACACAGGTGTTTGATGACTGTGTAATGCTGGCTGAAGCTTCAATCCCAAAAACAGATTCCTTGGGTTGACCTGCACATTAAACCATCTGCCAGTTTTTGAGTAGTCATGCCGCAAGCCTGGGAAGTGGTCAGAACATTCTCTGCTCTGTGTGAACGTTAATGTCTAAAGCAGAGAGTAGGACAATGTCACCTACAGGAGGTCTTTACATGCGTTCTTGTCCAGGCTACACAGATAGTGGTTGACTTGAGAGAAACTCAAGTCTTCATACTTTACTTCCCAATGACAGTCTGATAGAGACAGAGCAGGACTCATCCTGAGTGGGGAGGGAACTCTGTGGGTGACTGAGGGATGCCAAAAAGCCTCTCAGACCTAACACTGTATCTTCTGTGACAATTTGCGAAAGTGCCTGAAATTGTCATGAGTAGGCATCTTAGACCCAATTTAGGCTCCAACCTCTCTCTTGCCCATTATCTTTTTTTTAAAAAAAGATTTATTCTATTGCTTTTGACAGAGACAGAGAGAGACAGAGGCAGAGAGAGACACAGGGAAGGGGGAGGACCCAGAGTAGTCTCCATAGTTGTACGTCATCAGTTTTCAACATGATTTCGTTCCACACAGGTGTGCGGGGGCTGCGCAGGGCAGGAACTGGGCCTGGGGCCTCCCACATGGGAGGCATGGTCCCCACCCCTACATGGGAGGAACACCTCCTCGAGCCAGGGACCAAACTGGGGAGGGGGGCAAGAACCTAACTAGGGGCCTCCTGCATGGAAAGCACACCCCAGATCATCATACAGGTCTGCACGGGCCAAGGCTGGGATTCAATCCATGGTCCCTGGGGCTGCAAAACTAGAGCTTAACCTGCTGAGCCATCCTGGCTTCTCCCCATTATCTTTTTGACTCCTTTGTGTCAGAGCTCTTATTAAAGTCAGATGTGGTGGTCAAGGAGGGAATGCCCGAACCCAGTAACACTTTAATTTTTGATTGTTTACCATGTTAGTTGGTTAGTAACCTAAGGAAGGCCTATTGGAATGGGACAAGGAACGAGTTGTTTCAATGGCCCTGAGTGGAATCACAGACTCAAGGGCTTTAGGGAGCTAAGGGCAGTTAGAGGACTCTGGGACTTGGGGAATTCAGGAGCATCTATTTGGGAAATAGAGTGCTAATATGAATTCCAATGATATTCTTGTATCATCTCCTCCCCTTGAATGTGAGCAGAATCTGCATATGATGAGATGTTGCTCCTGTGAATGTTAGATTATATGGTAAAAGGGCTTTGCAAATGTAACTAAGGTTCTAAACAGTTGACCTTTAGGGAGAGATCATCCAAGTGAACCTGATCTAATCACAAGAACCCTTTTCATCTGGTTCCAGAGGTCAGAAATTCAAAGCACCAGAAGATTTGAAGTGTCATATTGGCTGGGTGGTAAAGGGGGACACATGACAAGGAATACGGAAGACCTCTAGGAGCTGAGAGGTATGTCCTATTGACAATCGGCAAGAAAAACAAGAATCTCAGTCCTGCGACCACAGGAACTGAATTCTGTCAATACCCAGAATGAGCTTGAAAATAGATTTTCCCCAAGAGTCTCCAGACAAAAATTCAGCCTTGGGAGACCCTAAGCAGAGAACCCAGCTACAGGTGCTAGATATTTGAGCTTCAGAACTGCAAGTTAATAAACAGGAGTTGTTTTAAGCCAGTAAGTTTGTGGTAATTTGTTATGCAACAATAGCAACTGAATATAGTTTGTGATGTCACAGTTTTTCCAGATATGCATGTTGCCATTGTATTATTTTCCTCCTTTTCAGAGAGGTCAGTCAATGAATGACATTGAGAAAAGTTCCTTACATTTTGTGGCTGGGGGTGTCCTTTTTTCTTGTCCCTTTTCTTCACAACAGCGATATACAGGGCATGCTATCATTAAATATTAGTGAAGCTTGTTTGTTTATTTTCCTTTTGGTTTTTCACACTAGCTCTCCTGCTTACTATAACAAAATAGCACCCAATAGCACATTTGGAAGCCCTCCCCTCACTACCCTTTTGTCATTGTTTTGCTTTGTTTCCAAACATCACACTGCTGCTCCTCATTCCGGCTTTGTTGCTGTGGATTTGGCACCTTCCATTTTCACCCTGAGAAAGCACCCCAACCCATAGGGACCACATGTCCACAAGGGCACAGCACAGATATTCTCTGCCCTGCCCGGGTGTGAGTTCTGCTCTCTATCCCATATGTGGCCAAGTGGGATTCCCCATGGTTTCCAGCTCAATCTCTCCTCTGGGGGCCTCTCACCAGTCTCTTGAACCCACACTTTCTCCAGCAATAGCAATAGAGCAGCAGCATTTGATTTTTTTTTTAAAGCTTTATCATTATTTTTTTATTTTTGACAGAGAGAGAGAGAGAGAGAGAGAGAACTGAATTGGGGGAGCTCCCCAGGTCAGCATATGGTTCCGCACGGGCCGAGCCAGGATTCGATCCTCGGTCCCCGGTGCTGCAAAGCGAGCACCTAACCCACTGAGCCATCCCGGCTTCCCCAGCATTTGATTTTCTTAATCACAAGTGAGGGAGAAAGACACACAGACCCAGCAACCTAAGGGCTTTATCCAATCAGTACATTCACTCTGGTTATCGACTTCAGGTGCTGAGGTTCAGGGGTTAAACAACAGCTCAAGTTCATCCCAGGGACTCAGCCTCTGAATTCTATGGTCAGCCCGGCGGGACAGGCAATCCATGTTAATTAATTATGATGCTAGATCTAGAATTTAATTCCCCAAATTATGTATTGCAGTGTGGTTTAACCACAATAATCCATGTATTGAGATTTATATGAGTGATCCGATCAATAGGGCCCTAAAGGTGACTGAAGAAAATTGAATTTTAGAAATTGGTTTATTTGGGAATGCCAGCATAGCTCAGTGGTTGAGCAACTCCCTCTAATTGTGAGGTCCAGGGCTCAATTCCCCACCCCAGCCAATGTAAACCCATATGCTGAACTGCGGTGCAACTGGTGACTGCTAGGATGGCATGGTGGCAAAGGTTCTCATCTCCCATGCGGGAGGCCCCCGGTTTGGTTCCTACCTTGCACAGCCCCACATCCACCTGTGTGGAATGAAAACATGTCACAAGTAATGATGTACAACTATGGAGACAGTTCTGCGCCCTCCCACCCCACTTCTCTGTTTCTCTCTCACACACACCTTCTCTCAAAAACAATAAAATATATCTAAAAATATAGAAAGAAAGAAAGGAAGGAAGGAAGGAAGGAAGGAAGGAAGGAAGGAAGGAAGGAAGGGAAGGAAAGAAGGAAGGAAGAAAGAAAGAAAGAGAAAGGAATCGGTTGCTTCAACAGCTATGTTGGATCATGGCTCCCGTTTTGGGTTCTCATACTTTACTCTTTTAAGAGAAATGAGAATGGGTCAGATGAACTGCTCCACTGTCAGATGAGCACATCGTCCACATCCCAGGGAGTTATTTTCTGTGGTTCTCATTCCAGGCTATTGTCCTTCACCTGAAAATTTCTTCGTTTTGTTTATAACTATGTGTGTGGGTATAGATAGACAGATTTCTATTCCTTACAATAAAGTAGTGATAATAAGCAAAGTGTTTCCCTGTGTTCTGTGAGTTGTTATAGCAAAATATTGAACTTGAGGAGCAGGTTGTGGGAACAGTTAATTTGTAGCCAAGTTAGACAGAAGTGTGGGTAACCTGGGAAGCCACTTCTTATGACTGGCCTCTGAAGTGGAGGAGGGCAGCGTTGTGGGACTGGGCTCTTAACCCGTGGGTCTATGCTAACTCTAGGTAGTTAGTCTCAGAGCTAAGATAAATTGTAGGACAGCCAGTTATTGTCCACAGAGAACTATAGAACTGCATAGTGTGGAAAACCCACACATTCAGTTTCGGAAGTGCTGAATATAAACAGATCATATTGTATTGAGGGGAGATTGAAGGAACAAAATGGAGTCACCATAGCCAAGCTACTATAATAAAATTACTTAAATCAGGATGGATGGAAACATGAGGAGTAGATTTTTTTTTTTTTTTGTACTTTAGCCTTGGAACTTAAACGTCTGAATTTTTCAGTTGTGTGTCAATGACTGGCGATATATAAATACTATAGATAACACTCTGAAGAACTTAGGAAAGAATATTCACATGTTTAGACCAGTAGACACCTGGAAGAGCACATCTCAGACCAATCTAGAAGTTAAGAAGGCAGGACTGATTCTTCTCAAGAATGGGCATTTTACCATGACAATCTCTTAATGTTTTCTTTGGAACATTTTGGGTATTCCATCGTAGTGTTTCCTGAATTGCAGTTAATTTGCTTAAGACCCTTGAATAAAACATTGCCATTTAATTCTAGTGAAGCTTCCTGATTCACTTATACTCAGTCAATGGGGAACACACACACACACACACTTACAAATGCATGCTCATATTGCATATGCATATAACATATTGTTCAGAAGAAATGGCATCCTTATACTCTCCACTTTATTATGTAGTTAAATCTATATCACCTGGTACAAGAAATGATTAGAAGAATGTGAGGTTTGCTCAAGCAGCGAGGAGGCATACTTCTTTTTGCTCATGTGTCTGCATGTTGGTTGATCAGGGCCGGGCTCTGTTGGGCGGCTCTACGTCATCGTATTATGATCTGACTATGATTGGCTCTTGGTTGTGAGTTGGGCTTACGGTTGCTTCATGAGTATTTATTATGGGCCCCAGGAGGAAGGGTAAGAACAATTGGGTGGGGATGCTTTTCGGAGGGCAATGGCAGAGGGCAAAGCAACATGTGGAAAGATGCTGCTTCTAAGGCCAGATTAAAAATGGGCTTCCTATTGTGTCCACCCACATTTTAGTGGATAAAGCAAGTCATGTGACCAAACCACCACGTGGACAGATGGGAAA